>BHFV01000001.1:119786-161348 GCA_003568905.1 Trebouxiophyceae sp. KSI-1 | reverse complement strand
ACTGGTGCAGGGCGCAGCACCCGTGTCCTCCACCAGGTTGCTGTAGTCCTGCTCGGCCCGCGCCTTGACCAGCTGCCGCAGGTGCGCGGTCAGCCGTTCGAGGCCCTCCTTCTGCGGGGGGTGGACCACAAGGAGGGCTCATTGCGGATGGCTCATTGCGGCTCTGAATGCAGATAGTAGGGCAGCAGCAGCACGGTGGGCGACCGCACCTTTGCGTCCAGCACGCAGAGCAGCTTGATCAACCGCAGCACCTCTGCGTGCTTCTCCTCTTGCTGCGCGGCTGCCAGCTGGCCGCGGAACGTCTCCAACAGCTGCTTCTTTGCGTCGACAATGACCTGCGCCACCAGCGCAGCCTTTCAGCCACTGGCAACCACTCGGTCCGCCTGCTAGCAGCGTGCCTGCCCCCAGTTCCGCGTTGTGCACCTGGTCTTGCTCCGGCAGCGGCGCAGCGTCCTGCCCACTGTCTGTGTCCGTCTCCCGCTCCAGCTGCGAGTACTCCTCGATGTGGCGGGCCGCCGCTTGGTAGTCGGCCGCAGCCATCGCCTCCTGGACGCCGTTCCTGGCCTTGGAGCGCAGGACCAGCGCGCTGACTCGCGCTAGTGTCCGCTGCGCGCTGTTCTGCGCCGTGTCCAGCTCCCGAACCTTTTTTATGACCCGCTCTGATAGCTGCGAGGTGTCGCGCACGCTAGCGGCCAATCCTTCGGCATCGGCCGCGGCTAGGTCCAACAGCTGCAATCATGATGCAATCCGCATGCTCAGCCCGCTTCGGGAAAACAATGCGAAAGTTGTACCAGGAAGAAGACACTTACCTCTGCCGTGTCTGCGCGCAGCTGAACGAGCCTGTTCTCACGCGCCGCGCGGTTGAGCTGCAGGTCTTCCAACTGGCTCTCGATCAGCCTTTCCCGCAGGAACGTTTCGTGCAGCAGGCGGTTGACGTCGGCCAGGCTCGCCAGCCGGTCGACGGCGGCGAGATCCCCGCCCTCCATCGCTGCTGACTTTCTGAAAGGTGCTCACCGTCGACCTTGCATGGACATGCCTGTGACAGCCTGCCGCCGCAATCATGAGGGATGAGGCTATTCTGCAGTATCATTACAGCATCATTGCCGCACACCATTGGCAGGGTGCTGCAATTCCGTGGCTAGCATGAAGCTGAGGTCCGGGAATGAGACGCCCAAGCCGTCCAGTTCACTTCCTTCTACATGAGCTCCTGCACACTACCGTGTGATCAATGAGGGCTGGAGAGTCTGTCGAAAGCTTTCCTTAGCACATGATGGACAGGAGCGAGCACTCACCTTGCCATATAGCATCCTCGACAGAGCCTGCCTGCTCCTCGCCCACTCCTTGGGGCTCAGGCACGTCCGGCTCCTCTGGCGCCTGGAAGTCCTCCCAGTCATCATCCTCCAGCGCATCCTCGACTGCTTCTTCAGCTGGCTCCCGGATGGGCACACTGGCAGCGGCGACTTCGGACGCAGACGAGGCGAATGGGTCGTATGCCGCCTCCTCCGCCAGGCTTGCCCGCCTGGTGGTCTCCGCAGGAGGCGCCGCAGCAGGGACAAGGTCTCCGAGCGGCAGCGACTGTGCAAAAGGGTCTTCAGATGTTGTCGAGAGGGACGCGCCCTGCGCGCCAGTTGCCTCTGCAAGCGCAGCCAGCGGCGCTCAATGGTGCCGGCAAAGAGAGAGTTGCCATGCTCTGGCGCTGTTTGGTTGGGCATTGATGTCCACACCTGCACCGCTGCCGATGGGAGGCAAGGCTTCCGCAACAATCGGCGCCGCATCTGCTGTGTAGGCATGCTCAGCCGGAGGCAGCACAAACTCGCCCAGCACGTCTGTTGAAGGGTCCTGCTCCACAAGATCTCCCTCTGCGGCTTGCTGCGCAGCTGCCGGGGCTTGCAGGAACTGCTCTAGCTGCCGCACATCCGTGCTGGCCAGCTCAGCGGGCTGCTGCGGAGCCGCCGCAGCCGCAGCAGCGGCCGCCCGGGACTTTGGCGATCTTGCGCTGCCTGCAGGCAGCACTCTGGTGAGCCAGTGTCGGACTCTGTTCGCACAATGGAGAGGCAACAGAGCCGGGAGGCATCACCATGCGAGCGCCCATGCTTCAGGCTCCTCGGCGCCTTGGTCCGCCTACCGGCTGCATCACCGATTCCGACGATCAGAACAGACTAAGCCTTTGTAAAGCAGTGAACCAGGCGCGCTGGCTGGCACCGTGCCTTCCGGGCTGCTCTCAGGCGCGGCAGACTCCTGGAGCAGGTCCAGGCGGCGCAGGAAGCGCTTGCGCGGGGCAGACGCAGCCCAGCTCTGCACTGGCAGGCTGATCTCCGGCGCCTGTTGCTCCCACTGCTGCAGCACCTGCAGCAGCTGCGCCTCCAGCTGCTGCGCGGCGGTGATGGCCATGCCGCCGGGGCGGCTCGACTCCGCGGCTTGAGCAATGCCTGGCGGACGACTTACAACCGGAGATCCGCAGTGTTACAAGCCAGCGCCAGCTGCGGCGTTCTGGCGGGGCAAACGCTCTGCTGTCTCTCAATCAACACAATCAACTCTTCTGCTTCGCGGTGCTCTCCTTCAGCGTGACCGTGCGGTTCAGCACCAGACGCCCTGGCGTCGAGTCGCGGTCGACGCAGAAGTAGCCTAGCCGCTCGAGCTGGAACCTGCAGGGGAAAGGGCATGCAGTCAGGCCGCATGCCAGGCTGCGCCATGCAGCGGCTGAATGCAGCACCATGCATGCAGCACATCGCAGCTGGCGGCGGAGAGCACCTGTCGCCCACTTTGGCTTGGGCCAGCGGCGGCGTGCCCACCGCGCCCGTGACCACCGTACGCGACTGCGTGTTCAGGTCTGCCAGCCAGTCGTCGCCCAGCTTGGCCGGCTCAGGGCTGTTGAACAGCGTGTCGTACAGCCGCGCCTCGAACCGCACCGGCTCCGCGCCCGGCGCCGGCCGCCCCACCCAGCTCAGCACGCCCTGCAGCGTCAGCAGCGGGCGGCTTTTGTCCCAAGCGGGCGGGCTGCCGAGGACTTTCAAAAAGCTGCGTGGCGGGGGCCTCGCCTTGGGCGGTTTCCTGCCATCCAGCGCCTCAAACGTGGCCTCCACCTTGGTCACGCGCCCGCCGCTGCTCTCAAAGCCCGTGCAGGTGATGAAGCCCGCATACCTGCAGGCGGCACCGATCAGCACACCGCAGCTCGCCGGGCGCCCCGGCGGCAGCAGCAGGTGGCCGGTGCAGCGGACCGCAGCATGACCGTCTTGTTGGGCGCCAGGCCGTAGTAGCCCTTGGCGTCCGCCTCCCGGAAGTCGGTCGCCTCTATCCAGATCTCGCGGCTCAGGCCCGCCTCGTACGTGCGCGTGTCCGCCTTGTTGTTCGGGAACACCTGCGGGCCCGCCCAGCGGCGGCGGGCTCTCTTCTCCGCGCGAGGCGGGCGGCGGTGGCGGGCATGTGGCGACGGCGGCGCACCTCGGCCCTGACCGGCGCGTGATGCCCGGCCGGCAGGTTGGTGAGCACAACCAGCAGCGGGTGCAGCACGGCCAGCGCGCGCGGCGAGGAGGCCTCCAGGTCCGCGCGCACGTGGTGGTCCAGCTTGTGCAGGTGGATGGCCGCGTCGCTGCGCGTGATGCCCAGCTCGCGGCAGAAGCTGTTGATCGCCTGCGCCGCGGGCTCGGACTGCTCGCGGGCTGCGCCGCGCCCGCCGCCGGGGGCGCAGGCGGCTGGCGGTGGGGAGGGGGAGGGCGCGCCTTGGGCGTGACGCCCCGCCGCCGCAGCCCCGCCAGCGTGAGCAGGCGCGGGTCGTCCCAGCCGTCGACGAAGCGGTCGGTGACGAGGCGGTTGAGCTTGCGCTTGCTCAGCACGTTGTGCAGCACGTTCAGGCGGCCGTACTCCCACACCACCGGCATGTACAGGTCCAGCACCTGCGCGCCTCGGGGCGGGGCCTCGGGGGCCGCCCACGCGCGGCGGCCGGGCATGGGCTCGGGGGGCGGCGCGCGCGCCTTGAGCAGCCAGTAGTAGGAGGCGCGGCGCGACTCGAACTCGAGCGTGCAGAGCGAGTGCGTCACGTGCTCCAGCGCGTCCACGATGCAGTGCGTGTAGTCGTAGGAGGGGTAGACGCACCAGACGGCGCCCGCCATCGGGTGCGGCACGAATTTGATGCGGTACGCGATCAGGTCAAACATGTTGTAGTTCTCGTTCCGCACGTCCTGCTTCATCCTGCGGCGGCGGCCGGCAGGCTGACGGCCTGCGCCTGCCAGGCAGGGACAGGCCTGCGCGGGCGGCGCTGCGGGCGGCGCGCCTGAGCGTGGCGGTGCCCTCCTCGTGCAGGCCCAGCCGCATCTCGTTGAACAGCCGCAGCGACTCCTCGACCGGCCGCTCGCGCCAGGGGCTGGGCGTGCGCGCCTCCCTGCAGAGCCCCCCCACCCAACGCGCGGTCAGCCGCCCTGCGCTGGCCGCCGCCGGGCGCTTTGGGCGAGGCGCGGCAGTGCGCGGGGCGCGCCTGGACTTGGAGATCTCGTCGGCCGTCTGGTGGCACACGTACGCTCGACCGCGCCGGATGAGCAGCACGGCCAGGTCGAAGAGCTGCTGGAAGTAGTCGCTCGAGTAGGTCACCTTCCACGGCTTCCAGCCGAGCCAGGCGACGATGTCCTGGATGTGGTCGATGTACTCCTGCTTCTCGGCCTCCGGGTTGGTGTCGTCAAAGCGCAGGAAGCAGACGCCGTCGTACGCCTCCGCCATGCCGAAGCTGACGTGCATGGCCTGCAGCAGCCGGGCGTCAAGGCCGGAGCCAACGCACGGCCTGCGCGTCCGCCGCCAGGGGAGCCAGCGCCGGACCTTGGCGTGGCCGATGTGCAGGTACCCGTTCGGCTCGGGCGGGAAGCGCGTGCGCACGCGGCCGCCCGTCTCCCGCAGGTGCTCCTCCAGCCGCTCGCGCGAGTTGCTGATGTGCCACTGCTCGCCGTCACTGAAGCTGACGGTCGTGTGCACGCCGCTGTTCGCCTCCGGCCGGCCGAGGTGCGCCCACAGGTCGTGGCTCTCCTCCGCGGCGGGCGCCGCCGCCGCCGCCTTGGCCGCTGCTGGCGCGGCGTTCCCGTTGGCGGCGACCTCCTGCCGCAGGCCATGCACCTAGCGTGAGACTTTCCAGCCTCTTGCAGGGCGGCCGCTGCCTCCGTGCCGGGCATCGCAGGCCTCGCCTTGGGCGGCTTCCGCTTCTTCTTCTTCTCCGGCTCCTTCGTGTCCTCTTCCGTCACGCCGCCCAGGATCTCGTCCAGCTGGCGCTGGATCTCGGCCTTCACCGCCTCCACGTCCGCCCACTTGACCTTGCTGCGCACCAGGCCCAGCACGACGCCCTTGCAGCGGTACCTGCATCCCGCAGGTGCGCTCAGCCGCAGGCACACGGCAGACGCCGCGCCCCTGGCAGCCCAGACTGGCGGCAGGCGGAGGCAAACCTGTCCTCCTGCACTCGGCTCTGCTCCGCAGTCAGCACGGCAGACACGGCCAGGGCGATCTCTTCTGGAGTCACCTGCGGGGTGACAGCGTTCTCAGGTGACATTCCTTGTGGCAGCGAGGCAGCAGACTGCGTCCGCTGCCGCAGCTCACCTCGATGCCAATGCCGCTCTGCAACTCAAACTCGGCCCAGTTTGGCGCCTGCTCGCCGATGGTGGACAGGTAGTCCATCCCCCCGGCCAGCTGATCCTTCCTCTGCGGGAGCGTTTCCCTTGCGTCTTGAGGACGATGTCGTCGCCGCAGAGGGTGTGCGACAGCTGCCGCTCCGGAGGCAGGTGGATTTCAGACCGGCAGGCGGCGCACCTTGATGACGCCAGACAGGACATAGTCCTTGACTAGGCGTGGCCGGTGCGCCAGTGCGTTCTTTGGGAACTGCGCGACAGAGAGAGACAGCAGTCGGCATGCGCATGAATGGTCTGCAGGAGTCGCCACCAGAGTGGGCCGAGTTGGCGAGGATCATGACAGATGCTATCAGGGCTCACTCACCTTGACGGCCACCTCGTACAGCAGCGCGCCAGTCGCCTTGCTGGTGCCCTGCTGCACGCCGGCCTCGGCAATCACTTGCAGCAGCGCGTCACGGAACTTGCGGTTCTTCAGCGCGTTTCTGCACCAGCCCATCGATCTGTTAGCGCTGCTTTTGCTGCCTCTGTCATGGGACTTCTCGACTGCACTGCAAGTAACGCGTTGGCGACGCCCGAGGAATCACCTCGCGTTGTCGTCGCTCATGCCAATCGCCAGGAACTGGCGCTCGGCCTCAGCCTCCAGCTCCTCGCGAGAAGCCATGGCTGCGTGTCTCTCTGCTTTTGCGACCGCAGCGGATTGATGTGTGGCTGCTCGAACCACCCTAGCGCGGCGGCAGGTGCGGCTCAGAGTTGATTCAGAGCTTCCATTTGGTACACTCACGTATAATGATGGACCAATGGTGCGCAGAGCGAGCGCTCGGACGGGCACCTTGCCTCAGCCGGCCATGCAGCATTCCGCGGCGAATGCCGCGCGGGCCGTGCCGGCCGGTGGCGGCCCGGCAATCTCCTGGAGACGATCCAGGATGGAGCAATCCCTTCAAAAAGCGTGACGTCAAGTCGGAGGTGGCTGTTCGTGCCGAAGCATGGGCCGACGATGCCATCCTTGTACTGCAGCTGCATGCATGTGACCCTCGCCCGGCTGGCGCGCAGGAGGCGGCGCGCAAGGCGCTGGAGGGCATGTTTAAGGGGAAGAAAGACATTCTAGCGTCGCTGGACACTGAGGCCGGCGGCGGCAGCGGCGGCTCAGGCAGAGGCAACCGGCGGAAACCCACAGGCGGAGGCGGAGGAGGAGGCGGCGGGCCGCGGTGGCAGGGGCCCGACTGGAGCCAATTTGGACGCAACCTGTACAACCGGCTGGCGCGCACTTCCAAGGGGCTGCTGGCCGTCCTCGGCTTTGTGGGTCCGTAGCCAGTCTGGTCTCGCAGCGACAACGGCAGCTGCACGCCTGCTCGGAAACCTGATTTCCGACTTTGTCCGGCTGCTCGCAGCGATCTTCTTTGCGGTGCCGCTGGTGCCCCAGATCATCGGCTTCTCAATGCAGCTGGTCAAGGCGGTGCTGGGGTTGGACGGACGCGCGCGCAGCGCGCCTCGGCGGGCCGCCGTCGCGCCCGCGCAGCTGGCGGCGGGCGAGGATCTGGGCGCAACCGAGGCGTCGGTCATCGCCAAGTACGGCGCGGAGGAGCCGTTCGAGGAGCCGCGGGCGTTCGACCCAGAGGTGGCCAGCGAGGCGAGCGACGATGAGTGAGGAGGCGGGCGGTGTCAGTGCGCGTTTTACGTGCCTGCCAGCTCTTGGCAATGCACCGTGACGGGTGGTTTGGTTCATGAAAAAGCAATCAGTGGACAACGAAAGCAGAGGGACCTGCACGCAACGCGCAGGCCGCGCGCGCCTGCGGCCCGCGCGGGGCTACGCCGCGTCCGGGTCCAGGAAGCGGTGGAACGTCTTTTGGACGCAGGCGCCGCCCTTGACGGGGTCAAAGGTGGCGGTATAGAAGGAGCCGCTGGAGCTGACGACAAGGATGACGTCCGGCTGCGCGCCAAAGCCGACCATGGAGCGCGCCTCCTCTGGCAGCCGGAACTGCGCGTACGACCGCTCGGAGGCAAAGTAGGGCACCGGCAGCAGCGACTGCGGGGGGGCACACAAGCCCCCGGTTGTCAGCACACAGCAGCAGGACTGGCAGGCGAGCAAGAGGGGGGCGGGGGGGCAGGCAGGCGCACGCTGACAAACGAGAGCGCGGACATGGGGTTGCGCGAGCCGTTCTCCTTGGCGGGGCTGCGCGCGGCCGGCTCGGACTGCGTGGGCGCCTTGTGCTGCAAGGAGAAGATGTGTATCGTGCCCTTGTCGCTCGACATCGCCAGCCAGTCGGGGTTGGTGCCCTTGGAGAAGGCGATGCTGTAGATGCAGGCCGGGTCGGCGCCTCGCCGCAGCTCCTGCGCTCGATCGGCGCCTCTGTGAGGGCCCTGGGAGCCGGGGAAGGCAGCAGGCTCCGCCACGAGGCGGGTGCGCGCGCCTGCAGCTGCGTGCCGTCGGAGGTGCGGTAGACGCGGACGAGCGTGCCGCGCTCCGAGGCGGTCGCCAGCAGCTTGCCGTCCAGCGACAGCGCGAGGCAGGCGAGGCTGGTCGAGTGCGCCTGTATGAACTTTGTGCGCCGCACGTCGTACAGCTCCACGCGCACCTGCCCGCAGTTAAGGCCCGGGCAGGCCAGCACCGTGTTCTCGGCGGCCGCCGACAGCGCGACGAGGCCCAGCGCGTTTGCGGCTGTCTCTATCGTGTGCACCAGCTTCAGGTCGGCGAAATTGTAGACCAGCACCTTGTGCTCCAGCGCGACCGCAATCTTGTCGCGCCGCAGCTTCACCGCACGCACCTGCAGGGCCGCCCGCACCACCTCAACAGCTAGGCCTGCTGGTGGTGGCCAGAGCTCACCGCCCCAGGAGCTATCTGCCCGCCTGGCTGCGGAAGCCCAGCTCGCCGATGCATCGACCGCGATGGTCGTCCCATATCATGACCTGCACAGCGTCACAGCTCGCCTCTCGTCAGGGTGCTCGCAGGTGGCATGAGTCGGTGCGCCGCGCGGGGCGCCCGGCGCCGAAGAAGAGGGCTCTACCTTGCTAGACGGGAAGCGAGGGTTATCACCACCGCCCACCAGGGCTAAAATGTTGCAGCGGAACAGCATCTCCGCTCGGCCGATGCCCTGGCCCTGGAAGTCTCGCCTAAACTGCACCCGCGCAGCGTACAATGTCTCAGTACTGCTGCACGAGACTGATCTGAGCGCTGCCACTGCCCCTGAGTGGCGAAGGGCTGCGCGCATGGCGGGCCATGCCGCACCGTCTCCTGAAAGGGCTCGCTGTTGAAAACGCTGAAACCAGTGGTGCTGCCAGCCGTAAAGCAGCCATAATCCTGGTTGAACGCGCAGCTCAGCAGCGCCATGGCGCCAGCCGCGTCTGCGCCAGCAGGTCCGCCCGCTATTCCCGAGCTCACGCTGACCTGGCCTTCTTTTCTCAAATTTCATTTTCTATCGTCGCAAGTGAAGAACAAAAGATCACGAGAAGCCCTCACTGAGAACTCCTCACCGCAGCAGCCGACCGGCGAACTCCTGATCGCTGCACCGCCTCGTCGGATCAGCAACCATGAGCGAGTCTGAGAAGAAGGTGAAGGGGAAGGAGCCCGAGGAGGCGGAGAGCGGGTCGTCAGATGAGGCAGAGGACTTTGAAGCGGAGGTTGGCCCGCCGCCTGATCTGCGGTCACTGGCGCGCTTTTATATTTGTCGGCTGTGATCACAGCCTTTTGACTGGTTCCACCTGCACCTGCAGGCGGAGGACTCGGCAGACGACGATGAGGAGGAGCTGGAGCAGGAGGAGGAAGAAGGAGGCAGCAAGAAAAAAGGCTCCGCCGACAAGGCTACCGACTCCAAGGTAAAGCCTGCCTGTCAGCTTGGTTGGTGCGCCTCAGGAGAGACAACCAGGACTGAGGAAGCCAGACTGAGCTCGGTCCTTGGCTGTGCAGCGGAAGGCGGATGCGGAGGCAGGCCCCTCCAAGCAGCCAAAGAAGAAGAAAAAGAAGGCCAAGAAGGTGCGCAGTTGGTGGAGTGCTGGGAGTGTAAAACACACGAGAGCAGAACTGAGACTGTCATCCGTCCACCGGCAGGGTTCGGACGACGAGTCGGACTCGGACCCCGAGATCGTGGATGGGCTGTCGGGCGACGAGCTCGACACGAGCCTCATCATCTCGGGCGGCCGGACGACGCGGCGCGGCCGCGCGGTGAGCACCAGCGCGCAGACGAAAAAGTACCAGCAGCAGAAGAAGGCTGACTCGGACGAAGACTCCTGGTGATTGCGGAGCGGCACGCCTGCCATGTACACATATGGGGGACCCACCCCGGCGAGCCCAGCGTCTCAGTAACGCCGCAGAACGTTTCCCGCATCAAACTCGCTGTTTAACAGTTGTAACGCCCTCGTTCCAACCACCGCAGCGCTGCACGCTCACACCCTGCCTGCCGCCTGCTCAGTCGTCCTCGTCGCGCAGCAGCGTGTCCCCTCGGTCGCGCTCGAGTATGGCGGACGTCCGCGCGCGGATGTCAAACTCCTGCGGCTGCGCGCCCATGAGGCTGCGCAGCGTCGCAGTCAGCCCCGCGTCCTCCTCGTCGCCCGACTGCCAGGCCGCCTCGGGCGCCTGCACCATCAGCCGCGGCCGCTCCGACTTGGCGCGCTGGTGTTGCCGCCACTGCGCCGCAGCAGCCAGCCGATCTCAGCGCCTCCCGCCCACCGTTCCGTACCACCGCCGCCCGCTGGGGCCAGAGGCGCGCCTTGGCGGCCTTGGGCGGCAGGTCCAGCGACTGCGCGATGAGGCTCTCGGCCAGCCTGTCCCCGACCGAGTCGCCCGGCTCCTCGCCTGCGACGCCCGCGCTCGACACGGGCATCGGCCGCTCCTGGCGCACCGACCTGTGCGGCTGCGGGCTCGTCGCGAGGCTCGGCTCACGGGCCGCGGCCGCCTGCGCGCCAAGCACTGGCCGCCGTCAGAGCTGCGCTACTTTCACACAGGGCGCAGCTTGCACGAGCCATGTGCCTGGTGCAGCGCACACCTCGCCGCCCGGGCTCGCCTCTGGTGACTGTGCCCGCGCCTTGGCTGCCTCCGGCGGCTGCTGGACGCGCTTGGAGCCTCCCGCGATGGCAGACATGGCCTGCCAGGAGCTCGCCGGCGTCCGGGGCATCCTGGCCGGGCTCTGCAGCACAGGCAAGAAAGTGTGCTGGAGGGCCGCTCAGGGAAACTGGCTGGCCTGGCTGCGGTCAGGGCGGCAGAGCAGGGTGCCTCACCGTCTGCTTTGCGCGCAGGATGCGAGGCGGTCCGGTGCCTGTCGAGGCGCTGCCGGGTGGGCTGCGCTGGACTGCGGGGCGCGGCGAGTGGGCGCGGGGCGCCGCCCGCCCGCTGTGGCTCAGCACGAGCAGCGACACCTCCACGCCCAGCTTGGTGGAGCCCATGGAGTCCCGCTCGCCCTCGTCCATCTGCGCAGCGCCACGCGTCCTTCAGGCCCCAACGGACAGGAACCCGGCAGGAGCCGCCTGCCCGCGGCTGCCCGCGCGCACCTGGCTCTGCTCCGAGTAGCACATGACCAGCTCCTCGCACGGGCAGATCTGCATGAGCGTGCCCGCCGCCGCCTGCACCGCCAGCCGAGCGAGCGCCTGGGGCGACTGCGGCCCGTGCGACGCCTGCGCCGCTCGCAGGCCGCCTGCAGCGGGCGATGCCGCCCGTCAAGGGCTCCGGCCAGCTCCATTCCAGGAGGCCTGGGCGCCGGTCGGCCGCCTCACCGGCGGGCAGCGAGACGCAGCACAGCACCGTCCGCGCCTCGCCGACGATGTGCTCGAGGAACGGCGAGTCCGCCGCGGCCCGCACCGCGTCCGAGGCCAGCCGCATGAGCGTCTGGCCGTGGCCCAGCCGATGGCGCAGGTCGGCCGCCATGGCGGCGGCGCCGCGGCCGAGCGCCGCCTGCCCGGGGCTCTCCAGCAGCGGTTGCAGCGGCGGGGCCAGCAGGCGCTTGAAGCGGCGCATCTCCGTGCCGTGCCATGCCAGCGCGCCTGCGCCGGGCGGGGGAGAGCCGCAGCTCACGCCAGGCGGCCTGCCAGCGAGGGGGCAGTGTGGGCGGCCGGTGCGCAGGCAGGGGCACCTCGCGCCGACTTGAGGAACTCGGTCGCCTGCGTGGCGGTCAACAGGCACCAGACGGTGTGCTCGAGCGCGTTGTCGGCGATGCCCGTCGCTTCCACCGCCGTCATGGGCACACCCGAGGCGCTCGTGCGCGCCGTCAGCAGCACATTCTGCAGCAGAGGCACCGCCCTCGGCTGAGCCGGCTTCCGGGCAGGCGGCGAGGAGGGACGGAGACATCTGCCGCGAGAAGCACCTGATCCACCACCGTCACCAGGTGCGCGGCCGCCCGCAGCTCCGCTATCAGCGCGGCCGCCGCCGCCACGCGTTTGGCGCCCTCAAACTCGAAAGGCGCCGCGATGGCCACGCTCGTGAAGAGGCCCGCGGCTCGCAGCGAGCGCACGAGCGTGAGGAGCTGCACAGCGACAGGGAACCAGGCGTCAGGCCAAAGCCGCCGCCGGCCGGGGGACGGTGACGCGGGTGGGAGGCAGGCATGCCGTCTCGGGTCCCCCCGGGATGCTGCTGGCGGTGGCAATGACAAAGGCGAGTCCGCCGTCCCCCGTGTTGATGTTGCCGCGGCCGCCCTTGTCGGCGGCGCCCGGCCCGATCATGGCCTGGAACTGCTGCGCCGCCGAGCGTGCGCCCGCGCTCTGCTGCAGCGGAGACCGGGCGATGAGTCGGGCCCCAGTGCTGCAGGATGAGGCACAGCTTGCAGGGGGACCTGCCTGGGCTTGGTCCAGGATGAGGGTGTTTAAGGGCACATCCAGCTCATCACAGCTGCCACCAGCATCAATGTGCCATGCCTCTGTCGTCGCCAGGTTGCTGCCGCGCAGCACCCGCCCCGCAATGTTTGCGCCCCGCACACCCAAGCCTGCACAGCCAGGAACGGGCTGACGGCGCGCGGCATCGGCGCGTCGGTGGGCAGGACAGGGCTGTGATGTGGCTCAGGCGCCTCACCAAAGAGCTTCAGCTTTGCACCAGCCTCGGCCGAGGCCTGTTGGCATGGCGCCACCTCAGCCGCCTCTGCAGCGGTGGGCGCTGCGCGACAGTAGGCCTGCCCGGCGGGGCAGGGCGACGGCCGGCTGCCCGGCGCTTTGCAACCTTGCGAGGAGCGCTGGTGCTGGTGGCCCGCCTGCCTGAGCGCCAGGTAGGCCCCGCCGCCCCGGCAGGCCACCGGCGGCCTTTGCAGCTGCATCCCGGCTCTCCAATCTCACTGCTCTTGATTGCCGCGCAAGAACGACTGCGGGTCCGGCGCTTCTCCCACCACCTCCGCGCCGGAAAAGTCGAACCCGGCGTGCTGCAGCACACGTTCGTTTGACGTCAGGGGCGCGGAGCTGGTGAACTGTGAGTGGCTTCAAGACAGCGGGCAGCAGTAGCACGCCTCCTCCTGGAAGCGCTCTAGCAGCAGCCGCTTCTTGTCCGCCTCCTGGTCAGCTGCGTGCAGGGTCTGCCCCTCCAGGGCCCCGCCCCACGACTCCTCCTGTGGGTCGCGTCCGGCGTCAGGTCTCACGCGTCTGCGCAGTGATACCCAGCGCAGCTGTCGTGTGGGTCCCTTTCCTACCTGGCGCGCCTTGGCGAGCTGGATGTGCAACTCCCCGCTCTCTGCAAGGGTGACAATCCCTTGATGCTGCAGCTGCGCACAAACAATGCAACGCCAAGACCGGTGGTGGTGGCCTGCTCCGCACCTAGCGTCCAGAAAGACTCAGACGGCTTGATGTCACCCCACAGCCGGCTCTGCGCGCCCAGCTCTCCAGTGAGCCGCTACCAAAAGCTGATTTTGCATCGATGTCTCGTACGGGTAAACCGAATCCAGCAGTCAGTGGCCCACCTCCAGGTACGGCGGGTTGGGGTGCAGGCCCAGACGAATGTGGCGCGGCTTGAGCTCGACGTACAGCTGCTTGGCGCGGACGCCCGTTGGCACGGGCACGTACAGGTTCAGCTCCTGCAGGTTCTGGTCCCACTCGTAGGCCAGCCCGCCCTGGTGGTTCACGCGGTGCCGCTGACTCGGCTGCACGGACATGAGGCGCAGCGATCGTGCCGCGTGAGCTTGCCCAGCCCGCTCAATGGCCATTCAAATTGGCCGCTCGAGCCAGGCAGTCGGCCGCAAACCGATCTCTCCCTCACCCCAACACAATGCTACGGCGAGAGCCGACGCGCATCGAGCTCAAGCCGGACGACAAGGAGGAGGTGGTGGCCCCCCGCCGACTTGCGCCCTGCCCACCTGCTTGCGACCGATGGCTGATGGCCACTCACCCGCTGTGCCCGCAGTACGAGCGGCAGAAGAAGGCTAACGTCGCATCACCGACCCAGCGCCCGCAGGCGACCACGCCCTCGCGCGCGGTGCGCTCGCCTGTATCCACGGCCAGCGGTGCATGCCGCCACATGTGCGAGAGTCTCTTGCGCGTCACTCAGCCGGCGTATGACCGTAGGGAGAGGCGAGTAGGACTCCGGCGACCGGTGGCAGCTTCGCCTCGTACCATGGAAGTGCGTTTTTGGCCCAGGCTCAGCCCACTGCTCCGGGTTGGACCCCGCGAGCGCTCTTCAGCGGTCTCAAGCTAGCGCGGCCGTAGGTTCTGGCTAGCAGGGCCCAGCACGCTTGCTCCACTGCCCGCCTGGGCCTTCGCCCTGGCAGCAGTGTGCGATGGCAGCCGCCCAGCATAGTGAGGGCTTGTAGGAGGCACGTGCACTGTGCAGCCACAGGCCCTGACGGCGAGGTGTGCGCAGCACTAGTCCCCCGCTGCTGCTGCCCGCCCTGGCCGCCTCAGGTCGTGACCCATGCCTGCGTGCAGGTGGAGATTAAGCTGCGCATAGCCAGCAAGGAGGCGCACGACCGGCTAGCCGCCGCGCTGCAGCCCGGCTTCCGCGAAACGCACCACCAAGAAAACTTCTTCTTCGACGGCTCCAAGCAGGAGCTCAGCCGGCAGCGTGTTGTCGTCCGCACCCGCTTTTATAACAAGGACAAGCGCGCGCTTCTGACCATCAAGGCGTGTGGCCGCCACAGTCGCAGCCATGGAAGCAGCAGCTCGGATGCGAAGGCACAAACTGGAGTAGATTTTGTGTGGCGTTGCAGGGGCAGCAGGTGCTGACGGCGGGCGTGGGGCGCGGCTCTGAGGTGGAAGAGGACGTCGACCCCAAGATCGCGCGCACCTTCCTGGAGGACCCGAACAACCTCAAGCAGTACGACAGCAAGCTGCTGCAGCCGCTGCTCGAGTGCGCCGCCACTCCTGCAGCTCCAGCCTGCCGTCACGGCCGAGCCAGCGTGCAAACGATGACCGTGCGCCGGGGGCGCTGCAGGCAGAACGGCGTGGAGCAGCTGGTGTGCTTGGGCGGCTTTGAGAACGTGCGCAGCGACTTTGACTGGGAGGGCTTCAAGCTGGAGCTGGACACCACGCAGTTCCCGTGGGGCACCGTGCACGAGGTGGAGGTCGAGACGGAGCAGCCAGAGGAGCTCAAGCCCAAGCTGGAGGCCTTCCTGCAGCAGCACGGCGTCGAGTACAAGTACAGCACGACCACCAAGTTTGCAAATTTTGTGAACAAGACGCTACTGTAATCGCTCAAGCAGGCGTCAGCAACTCCTACTGCGCATCGTTTTGGTACAGGGCAGCTGCATGCGGGTCGCTACAAGGAGTAGTCATTCTTGGCGGCCTCCACGCCGCTCCAGGATTTGAAAACGTGCATGTGGGACGCCAGCTGCTGCATCGCCTCGCTCTCGTGCCGCCCGACCAGCAGGGCGTGCACCTCGAGGCCCATGCTCTCCTTGGCGCTGTCCAGCTGGCGCAGGACCTCGTCGCTGGGCGGCGGGATCTCGCCGTCAGTCACCATCAGGATGTCCGCCTGCGCCCGCGCAGCCCTGTCAGCTGTCAGAGGCCAGACTCGGCGATTGTAGTGGGACAGCTGGCGGCCGGCCGACCTGCTTCCAGTCGTTCATCTGCAGCCGGGCCAGCGACATCTCCAGCGGCCGGTCCACGTCCGTGCCGCCGCCAAAGGAGAAGCGCAGGAAGGCCAGCAGCTTCTGCAGCGCGCCCGCCCGCAGGTCCAGCGCCAGCTCCTGCACCTCGCCCGGCCCGCCAAAGGCGTACAGGTAGCACTGCCGGTTCTGGCGGTACGCGCCTCGCATGCACTCCAGCGTGACGGCCTGCGTGGAGCAACAGGCTCAGGCCACGTCATTCAGGCAGCTTCTTGCGCGCGCCGCCCGCTGTCGCCTGCGAAGAGCGCGCCTTGGCGACCGTCTCGCGCGCGCCGTGCATGGAGCCGGAGGTGTCCAGGCAGCAGATGATGGGCCCCATCTCCGCGGACGGCCGGATCTCGGTGTGCCGCGTGCTGCGGACCGGCTCGTCCTCCAGCCAGCCGCTGCGCTCGTAGCTCAGCAGCGAGCGCTCCACTCGCCGAGCCATGTGCAGCCGCCGCATGGGGCTCCAAGTGGCCGCCGCCTCATCCGCCGCTTCCGCAGCCGCCGCTGCAGCAGCCGGCATCAGTTGCCAAGTATGCCGCCAGGGCGACTTGGGGAGGGCGTCCGGCAGGCACAGCACCTTGCGCAGCGGCAGCGGCGCGGGAGGCAGCCAGCAGGTGCATCTCAATGGGCAGCATCCTGGAGATGTCGCCCGACCGGTCCAGGCCGCGGGTCTCCTCCGGCCGCAGCGGCGAGCGATGCACGCCCGCCCGCCCCTTGGCAGTCAGCACCTGGAAAGCAGCAGCCCTGAGCTCCTCCCAGGAGCGCCAGAGAATGGCCGCGTGTCCGGTACCTGGGCCGGCAAGCGCCCCGGCGCACCTGCTGGGGGGCTCGCTTCAGCGCGCCCTTGCCGCTGGACCGCCCCAGCGACCGCACCAGCACCGTCAGCTCCTTGACCCGCTCCAGCATCTTCCGCAGCTTGCGGATCTCCGTCCAGCCGGCGTCCTTCCAGACGGAGCGCGACTTGTCAAAGCCGTGCGGGCCGTCCAGCAGCCCTGCGCCGCGCCAAGCAGCCCGCTTCAGGCCCCCAGAATGGCGTCCCTGCACCAATTGCAAGCGCTGACCACGCTCCCCAGGCCATGACACACAGGCTGCCGAGCGGGTACCCACCTTCCAGGTTGTCGAACGTTTCGGCTGCCTCCTTCACGCCATCCATGATCGGCGCCCACTCCTCCTCAAACTTCTCCACAACCTCCTCCGCGATCTTCTCCATCTGCGCCTGCTGCTCCGCCCTGACCACGCGCCCAGCCGGTGAGCCTGCCTGCCTGCCTGGCCCTGCTGCTGCAGGCGCACAGGCTCACAAGCCACCGTACCTCTTCTGCCGCTCGCTCTGCTCCTTGGCCTGCAGCTGCTCCAGCGACATCTCCAGCTGCTGCTGATTTGCTGGGTCTGGGTCACTGCTATTCTTCGAGTCCCCGTCCTCTGAGCCCTGCACAGGGCAAAGGCGAGTCGAGGGGATGCGGTGCACGCCATCTCAGCACCCCTGCAGCATCCACCTGGTGACGGGTGGCACACCCCCTGCTGGCTGCTGGGCGGCTGGCCGTCCTGCTGCGAGTCATCGTCATTGCGATCAGAGAAGGCGGAGGGGCTGGAGTCCATGGGCGAGTCTGGCGGGTACGGGTCCGCCTCGTCGACTGCCGCCTCAAACTCCTGTGGGCAGGGGCAGAGATGCCTCCTCCTTGGTACTGGTGCTTTTGCGGGCTGATGACTTGCTTGCCGCCGTGAAGCCCAGCGACTGGGGACCGTGGGTGTCTGGACGCTCACATGCATGACCTGCACCAGTTGTTTGAGCAGCGAGTCCAGCAGCATGGGGTAGCGCCTGCAAAACCTGGGCATCTCCAGCTTGCTGAGCGTCTTCAGCAGCTGCTGCTGCAGCTCAGGCGCCGGCCAGCCGCTCTCGCTGGGGCTCGGCAGCGCCCCGCGGCTGAGCTTTGCCTGCAACCAATGATAACAGTCACGATGCATCGCTGACCTGGACCATCGCCCATGGTGCATCACAGGCGAGCTCTGCTAGTCGCGGCGGTGAAGCCACCTTCCAGGCTGATAGCGTCTCGGCCCGACTCTGCATGTTGGAGTACGTTGTGCCGGGCAGCTCCACCACCGACTGCAGCAAGCCCTCGCTGAGCTGCAGTCGGTAGCCCGCGCTGCCGTCCAAGATGCTGCAGGCACCCACGCCTGTCAGGCCAGCCGAGGCTTTCCCAAGGTCTCGCAGCATCGGCTGCACAAGGAGTTGCGCTCCCCTCTCGGAAGCGTGGGTGCTGAACGGAATGTTTGCACCTGCCCTGCACACTCGTAGGTCCGCTCGGCCGGGACGCGTAGACGTGCAGCGGCCGGCGCGTGATGGCGCGCCCAAGCGCTTGGCGATGGAGGCATGCCGCCCGGTGCGATAGGCCCCTATTGCCGAGCGCGCGCCAGCAATTCATGAGCTTCATTCTTGTTCTTGTGTTCTGTGGTCGATCGCCATTTGCCAGCACTAGGGCGCGCAGCAAACAACAGGAAGCCCGAGCTCTCGGCAATTCCACCCCGCCCACCCCATCCCCATTCCGCGAGAATTGCTGCCATGTAGCATGTAGCAAGAACCGAAAGACAATCAGTCCTAGCCCAGTGGAGACTGGGCTGTGGTGCCAGTAGCCAGTAGCCACGATGGGCTTGCCCATCGTGCAAGTCCTCGCCACAGAGGCGAGCGCGCCATCCTGTGCCCCGCTTGCTGCACCAAGCCTCGCCTCTCGTGTGCTTGCTGACAATCTTTCGTAACCGAAACGACAGGTGGCCTCTAAGCGTGAGGCGGCATTCTGCATTCATCCCACCCTCCCAACTGTCGCCGTGGTGAGTCTGCGATCAAGTCCTCATTACTATGACGGATGTTGTGCCGTGCTGTACACGCCCTGCATCTGGGCTGCAGCCGTTTGCTGCCTTCCGTTGGCAACGAGACTGAAGCGCAGCGGCGGCGCTGGCAGGCCACGCAGGGCAGCATTGCGGAATATGACCTGCTCTCAGGCTGCAAGCTGGGCAGTACTGAGACGACGGACAGCCTGCTCGTGTTCGGGTACACGGAGGACGCAACCACCCTCATCGGCCTGACTCGGGCAAGTGCTGCTACCTGCGCTCCCAGAACCTCCGCAATGGCCACGCCGAGGCAATCGCTGAGAACAATGGGCTGCTGCGGGCAGGACAAGTCGTTGATGGCCTGGGAGACGCAGCTGTGGAAGCGCAAGGTGCTGGCGCACTCCCTGGACCGCGCGCTGCAGGAGCCGCTGCTTGCCATCGCGCCCGGCTCGCGGCCGCCCATCTACGTGGCGGCCAGGGGCTCCAAGGAGCTGGTGATGGTCGCAACGGGCGTCAGCTCGGATCCCAAGTCCAAGGACCGGCAGATGAGCCTGGAGGTCAAGAAGAGCCTGGCGGCCATCGCAGCCCACCCCACGGACGGCTCCGTGCTCTTCCAGCTGCACGAGGACGGCTCGCTATCGGCCGGCCACATCAGCCCCAGCCAGCGGAGCCACACTGCGGTCTGGAACCTCTCGCTGCCAGGCAATGCCAGGGTCGACAAGGTGAGCTTTTGGATGTCCACCTCAGCAGAACTCCCTGGCACGTCCAGCAACACGAGCCTGCAGTGGTCCCTGGCCTGCTCCCCAGGCGAGCCTGTCCGCCCACCGTCACCCTGAGCGGTTGGAGGATGTCATCCTGCTGCTGCGGACGCCTGACGGCATCACCGCGCTGGAGACCCTGCACGGCCAGCCGTCGTCGCCATTCCTGGTGGAACTCGCAGGTCGGCGGCCCCGCACAGCCGCCATGCTGCGCCTCATTCTGAGCGCCAGGTCTCAGGCTGCCAAGTGTGGTGCTGCAGGGCCGGGCGCCAGCGCCGTCGGCGCAACCTACATGCCGGCTGCGAGGCAGCTGCTCTGCTACGAGCGAGGAGCGGACGACGAGATCAACGCCCGTCGATGGGTGCTGGCCTCGCAGCCGGACGGTGCCGGGCTTGCCTGCATGGAGCTCCCCGCCCAGCCACCGGGCTCTGCCAGCAAAGGTTTGTCACCGGCTGGCAGCTGTGAAAGCCGCTATGGCGTTAGCTTGCCCACGGGCCCAGGCAGTGCCGATGGCGCTGTGGTGTGGTGCAGATGCCGCAGGCTGGCAGGAGAGCTGGCTGCCGAACGCTTCGCACGGCAGCCATGGCGACGCCGGCGAGTGGGAAGTGCTCGCGCACCCGCGGACGGGAGCGCTGCTGTGCGTCAAGCGGGCGGCGTGGGGGGTGACGGCCACAGTCGTCCCTCCGCCGCCGGCCGCCGAGCAGGCCGCCCTGGCCACGGCGACGGTGCTGCACACCGGCCTGGACTACTGGTCGGGCGAGGGCGACGGGTGCGCGCCTTGCACATGCCCCGCGCGTGTGGCTGCGGCTGCGCGCGAGGCTGATGCCGCGCGGGTCCTGCAGGGTGGCCCAGCACCTGCCGGTCGTCGGCACCCTGCTGTACTTGGAGCACAACCAGCTGAAGGCCTTCAACGTGGCCGACTCCAAAGCAGAGACGCTCACCAGCTTTGCGCAGCACCCCGAGGCGGCGGGCGCGGCCTGCCAGGCACGGTCGCTGATGCACAGCGTCAAGCAGAACTTTGTCGTCGTCTTCCTGCAGCGGCTCCAGGGCGCAGGCGCGCTGCTGCACACTGCCGGAAGCTTTGCCAGCGCCGGCCCGACGGCTGGTCGTGCTGCTCGCCTGCTGACTCTGGGTGCCACACCTGCGATCCAGACGGCAAGGCCGCGGCCCTGACCTACGAGTTCACGGCCCTCAATCTGGGGGGCGAGGATGCCAACGACAAGCCGCTCTGGACGCTGCCGGGTGCGACTCGGCGCTGCTCCCGGCTCGCCTGCCGTGTAAAGCGCCCCCACGCGCAACCACTGGCTGACTGCCGTCCCCGCAGGCTCCTCGGGCGCGTTTGTCGGCTCGGACGAGGAGCAGTACGCCGTCCTCGACCCGGCCGGCCAGCGCGTGACGCTGTACCAGTCGCGCCCCAAGCTGGCCGCCATCGCCGTGCGCCCGGGCCGCTCCAAGCCCAGGGTCGCCAAGCCGCAGGCGCTGATGCAGCTGAGCGTGGCCGGTCGGGACCTGGCGGAGATCTTCCCCGGCCCCTCCTGGCTGTCGCTGCCCAGGCGCGGCCGCCCGCTGCCTGCCATGCCATGTCGCGTTGCATCTCGCTGACCCGGCAAACCAATCCTCATCGCTGCTTCACTGTTGTTGAGCAGGAGCGGGGAGGCGGCGATGGAGCGGCCGGCTGCCGGGCTGATCATGTGGTCCTCTCCGGAGCAGTTGTCGCTGGCCGAGCTGTCGGCAATCAGCAGCTCGCTGCGCGGCTACTCCTCCAGGGGGGGCAGCGGCGCCGCCGCAGCCGCCTACTCCCTGCCGCTGCAGGCGCAGGAGCGGGTGCTGCAGGTCGGCTGCCTGCCGTGGACGCATCAATCTCAATCTTTGGGGGGGCGTGGGGCCAGCTGGGCCGCTGCCGCGCAGGTCGCCTGGCAGGACCTGCTGACGGCGAGCACCGAGGGCAGCGTGCTGGACGACACCGGGCAGGGCAAGGCGTCGACGGTCGGCGCGGTGCTGACGAACCGGCGGCTGCTGCTGGTGAGCGTGACGCTCAAGGTGCTGGTCACGCTGGTGGTGGAGAGCGACGAGGCGGCCGTCTCCTCCATCCTCTGGATGGGGCCCGCCCTGCTCTTCTGCACGCAGAGCAACCAGGCGCGCCCCGGCTTCCCTGGCCGGTTGCGAGCAGCCGCGCCCCGCTTGCGAGGCACCACCCGCGGCTGCGGCTGACGCGTGCGCCTGCGTGCAGGTCAAGCAGCTGTCCTGGGACGGCAGCGTCGTGCCCATCTGCAGCCTGGGAGGCGGCGCACCCAGCGCGCTGGTGGGCGCGCTGGCGGACAGGCTCCTGCTGGTCCGCGGCAGCGCGCTCGCGCACCGCAGGCTCTCCGTCCTCGGCCCACTGCTGCACGGCTGGGCCTCCCTGGCGGCCATGGGCATCCTGCCGGGTGCCCCCCCCTTGCCACGCCCCTGCGGCCGCCGGCCCTGCCTCGCCCCCAGAAAGGCCCCCTCTCACCCGACGAGCGCGCCGCTCCAGGCGGCATCTGGCGCGCGCGCAGCGAGATGGGGAAGCTGGCGCGGCTGCACGACAGCAGCAGGATCAGCCCCTCGCTGCTGGGCGTCCTGCTGACGGCCGGCTGCGCGGACGTCGCCCTGGCGCTGGCCCGCAACGACAAGGCGCAGCAGCTGCCCGCGCTCACGCAGGCGGCCATGAACGCCGCCGCAGGCCAGTGGCAGCCGGCGCTGCAGGCCGTGCGCGATGCGCACAAGCAGACAATGTACCATCCCAAGTGAGCCCGCCCTGCCGACATCGCTGCCTCGGCTGCTCCGGCCAGCTGGCTGCGGACCCCACCAGCCGAGCGGTGGCGCCGCGCCCGCAGGCCTCCGCCCAAGGGCTCGCAGCTGTGGCGGCGGCAGGTGGTGCTCGGGAGGACGGCGCTCGCGTACGGGCAGGTCAGCGCCGCCCGCGAGTGCTGGCAGGCCGCCGACCACTGGGAGCAGCTGCTGCCGCTGTACGCCCTGCAGGGCGACTTTGGCAGCATCCGGCGCGTGATGCCCGGCGTGAGCCCCTCCGCCGCATGCGCCGGCAGCGCGGGGGACAGGGCTGCTCCGAGCACAGGCGGCACCCACCAAGCGCGCCACTGCTGCAGGCTGCCGGAGACGCGGCTGTGCTGGGCGAGCAGCTGCTGGGCGGCGGCGAGGGGCGGTTCGGCAGGGCGACCGCGGTCGGCGCGCAGGCGCTCGCAGGCGACTGGCGGGTCGCGCCCGAGCCGCTGAGCGGCTCGCTTGCAGCGGCGGCAGCAGAGGTCTCCATGCAGATGCCCATCGCCAGGTCGGCACTGGGCATGCAGGCGACGCAGCCGGGCGCGCCCGAGGCGCCTGCCACCGTGCCGCCGCTGGAGGGCAGCAGCTTGCTGGTACCACCTGCTCATGCGGCGCCTCGCAGACTTTGCTCGCCCTCGCGGGGACCCAGGCTGCGCTGCGCCTGCAGACGTACATCGGCGTGGACATCAGCAACCCCTGGAAGCTGCCCACCGCCGGCAAGAAAGACCTGCTGGAGCCGCAGCTCAGCATAGCCGGTGAGCGTCGCCGGCAAATCATCCTTGTAGCGGCAATGGAGGCCAAGCCTGGCATGGACGCTGGCTTGGCCTCGCGGTAGCTCGCGCCGCTCGCATCCTAGCCGTCCGCGCCGTGTCCAAACACCGTGCATCTGGCTGCAGACTCGGAGCGGAGCGCCACCACCGACACGGGCTTGGGCGGCCTGGGCAGCTTTGGCCTGGACATGGGAGTCCCCACGCCGCAGCCGGCAGGAACGGGCGTCCTGCAGTCACTGGACGGCGCGGCCGGCCCGCTTGCGCAGGCGCCTGGCGGCGGCGGCAAGCGGGAGGCATTTGACAGCGACTCCGATGACGCAACGTCAGAGGCCTCCTCCGCGCCTTCGCGCCTCCAGTTCAAGGTGCGCTGCCCGCCCGCCTGCGCCCGCGGTCAGCCTAGCTCTCCACCAGTCCAGCACCGGTCTGCCAGTGGCGTTGGCTGCCGCTGCAGATCGTGATCCGGGACAAGAGCGACAACGCCGCAGCAGGGGACGCGGACGCCCTGCGGCAGGCAGCCAGCAACCTGCGCCTGCCCAGCCCCTTCCCGAGTCCGCCAGTGGGGCTTCCCAGGGTCAGCAGCAAGCCAGGCATGGAGGCGGGCCTGCCCCTCGCGCCGCTGCCAAAGCTGGGCTCGTCAGAAGGTGAGGTTGCCGCCGAGAGCTCCAGAAGTCTGCAACTCTGCCGGCAGTGCAGCAACTGCCGGCAGTTGCTGCACTGCCTCTTGGCATGCATGCAGGGAGGAACCCGCTCCCAGAGGACCTCTTCTCCAGCCCAGCGTTCGCGGATGCCTCCCAGCCCGGCGCGACTGAGGCAGCAAAGGAGGCAGGCAGCCCAGCGGGAGGCACGCGTGCAGAGCGGGAAACCAGGTCAGGGCCTGGAGGTGGCGGGACACAAGCAGCTCAGGCGCAAGCGCCGGCTACTCCGTCTCCAAAGGTGGGTCTTGCCAGCCGTGACGGTAGCAGGCTCGGATGTCTCTTCCGGTGGTTGGCAAGCCGAATCCTGTGTGGCTGCAGGACCCCCAGGCTGCGTTCAGGCAGGGACTCCGGTTTATGGAGCAGGGCGAGTGGGAGGAGGCCCGCATGCTGCTCAGCGGCGCCCTGCACTCATGCAAGGCGGACGCCAGGCCGCAGATCGCACGCTACCTCGCCGCTGTGCAGCTCTTGGAGGCGCAGGTAAACGTACTCACTGAGCGGCAGGGCGCCAGCTTTCAGCCTCAACAAGTGTGCCACCCCCTGACAACCAGCTGCAACTGCAGGGCGAGAACCAGAGCAGAGCCCCCGCCCTTTCTCGCTTTGCTGCCGCGCTCACTCTCGAGGACAAGCACAAGCATGCCCTGGTGCAGAACGCTGCGCACATCAACATGGACGCCAAGAACTACGGGTGCCTGATCCAGCCCCTCAAAAGACCCTGTGTGTCAGCGAATAGCGGCAATGGCGGGCCCCCACCAAATGTGCGCCGCTCCTTGCAGGTACACGGCCGAGCAGCTGCTGTGGCTGGTGGCTCAGATCGCCAACAAGGCGCCGGCAGACCTGCTGAAGAAGTTGCAGGAGACGATCAACGCATGCGAGCGGAAAGGGCTGAAGAATGCGAAAATTAGCGCCGATGAGGACCTCTCCTCGTTCAACGACATCATCAGTGCCGCCGCCACCGTGGCAGAGATCGACAGCTGCATTGAGCCGATCCTGCGCGGCTGAGCCTGCCTGATAGGTTGCGAGCGGTTGCGTGGCTGAATTGTTAGCCCCCCCGCCCCCTTTAGATATGCACTCAGGCTTGACAATGCTCAACCCTCACCTATTCTATTCGCTCATCAGTCAGAGGCAAAATCAAACACACGAGCAGTGCAGTCGTCGGAGCCTGTGAGGACCATCGAGCCCGTGGGACTGACGGCCAGCGCCTGGATGCCCTCCGAGTGCCCAGGCCTGTTCTGCAGGCACTCCCCTGCATCCACGATTTTGGGGCTCCATCAGTGCAAACATTGAGCCAGGCCTGTGAGGGTCATGCAGAGAATGCTTGATTGGAGGAGGGAACGACCTGTCCTCAAGTTCCAGCACCGCACGCAGCCGTCCAGGCAACCAGTGTACGCAATGGGCTGCTGTGGGTGGCACACCAGCTGGACGACTGCCTGCAGCAACATTTGAGTGGGTCAGCAGCCCGTCCGCGTCCCCTGTGCGGTGCCATGGGCATGGCAGCGGATGTGCTTGCCTCAGGGTGTTGGCACACAGCTCGACATGTCAGCGTGGACGCGTCCCAGATGCGGATGTCGCAGTCGACAGAAGCCGTGGCAATCAGCCTCAAGCCCTCGACGAATGCAACGCCCTCCACCGAGTCGTTGTGCCCTATGTCAGTTAAAGTTTTTGTCAGCTATAATGTTCGTCGAAAGCTGGCCACCATCTGTGATGCGCAGGCGGGTCCGCCCACCTGATAGCACGCCAAGCACCCTGCCAGACTGGATGTTGACGAGGCGTGCTGTTGTGTCCTCTGAGCCAGTGCACACTGTGGACGAGTCGGACTGGATGGCCATCACCGTCAGCCCCGCACTGTGGTAGCTGTGGGCGTCCTGTACTGTAGTCAGGCATGCTCCGGATTTGGGGTCCCACACTTTGAGGCTTGCGTCATCCTCGCCGCCACCAGACACCACCCGAGTCCCGTCGGGTGTGAATTGCCCGCAGCGCACAGCGCCACTGTGTCCAGAGAACACCTGCCAGCAGTCAGAGTTCTCAGCTGGGCCAAGAGACCGGCCGCCTACGCAACTACTGCAAGAGTGGGAAATTACACTCATGAAGACGCCTGTCCCTGCGTTCCACATCCAGATCTGGAAGTCTTCGCTGCCAGCAAGGAGCACGTTGCCCTTAGGGTGCCAGCTCAGCCACTCGATCCCCTCTGTCGGGCCGTCCAGCACGTGCAGGCACCTGGCGTCATCGCACGACCAGATCCGCACTTGGCCTGCAAGCGCCTCAATCAGTGTAATATCAACTCATACATCACGCCAATCACGCTCGTGGCACAAGGAAATGCTTACCGTCCAGCCCACCACTGGCAAGAAGGCTGCCATCGTTGTTGAAGCTCAGGCATGCGACCTGCGGCGTGATGAGCTCATCGACTATCGAGACCAGGCATGGTAAGATTCTTATGTCTACATGAGCTTCAGGAACAGAGTATTACCGAGTCAGTGTGCCCGAGCAGCTCCGCCGTCCCGGCTCCCACGTCCTCCACGTCCTCTACCCCTGTCTGCAGGATGAGAGCAGGGCGTCAGCATGATGTCTCATGTAAATCATGCACACCAAATCTGAGAGATGCTTGGCCCCTCCGGGGTGTGACCTTCCAGAGGAAGGCTTTGTCGTCGCCGCCGCCGCTGGCGACCATGCCGCTCCGCTGCGGGTTCCATGCAACTGCATACACAGGGCCTAGCGCAAGGACATGGTCCGTCAGTCAGGCGCCATGGACAGGGCCATGCATGGCAGCACATAGGAGACCGTACGCAAGACAAGGAAACCGTACGCTGTCGCTCACCCGAGTGCCCGCTGAAGCAGTGAATGCTCGAGTCTGGCTGTTCCTCCGAACCAGCCTGCTGCTGCCCCTCCTCGTCCTCCTCTGACTCGCTTTCAGGCGCCTCTCCTGAGCCAGGCAGCGGAGCAGCTCAACTCGCGTTTAGTCGAGCAAGGCCTGGTGCATGCCAATGTAGCGAGTAAGTCTGCGAGAAGTAAGTGTAGCGCCTCACCGTCGGCGATGTCGATAACCTGGTCATCCTCGTGTAGCTGCATGTCGTCCGCCATGCTTAATCGGTTTGTGACGGTGGTTTGGTTGAAGGTTCCCCGGCTGCATTCCCTCCGCCAGTCCCATTCCAATCCTTCTCCTTACAATCAAGAGCGCCGCGATGGCGCACTATCGGGTGCAGGCAAAGCTGGAGGCTTTCTCTTCTGGCGGGCCCGTCGTTCCCTCCCCGGCCGGCGACCTGCTGGCATGCGCATTCAACGAAGAAGTGAAGGCGAGTTGGCGGCGATGTGCAAAGACATCATCGCTGCTTTCAAGGAAGCATGTGCTCCTTCATGCAGCTCGCTGAGGCCGCCTTTCTCAATTGCAGATTGTGTCGGCGGCGAGCGGCAGCGTCGTGACTCGGCTCCCCGGGGTGCGTTCGCACTGCCACAGGCCCCCACTGGTCAGCAATGCGCTTTGTGAGAGCGAACAGAGTTTCCCAGATCGCGGAGTCTGCTGTGCAGGACACTTCGGCCGTGACTGCGCTCGTATTCGGCGCCGCCGGCGATGTCCTCTTCACGGCCTCGCGTAGCCTGCAGCTGCAGTGCTGGGTGGTATCTAGCGGCCAGTGTCTACGGACATGGAAGGTGGGTCGCTGCTGTATGCCCAGCTCGTCGGCTGCCCTTGTCTGCCGTGTACGTCTCGGCAACAAAGTCGGGCGTGGTTGCAGGGTCACAGCGCACCTGTCGTCCACCTCGCAGCACGCCCGGCAGGCGACCTGGTTGCCAGCGGCTCTGCTGACAGGACTTTGCGCGTCTGGGACGCCAAGGGCTACCACTGCACACACGTCCTGCGTGGCCACAGGTGGGGACTTGCCAGCGATGTGCCCGATTCGTACACGCCCCTTTTGAAGCACAGGCCACTGAACAAAGCCGTAATGCTGCAGCGCGGTGGTGCTGCGGGTGGCGTTCCAGCCAGGCGAATGGAGGCTCATCAGCGCAGCAGAGGACGGGGAAATCCGCGTGTGGGACTTGCTGTCGCACGCCTGCGTGGCCACGCTACAAGCACGTTCCCAGCCTGCATTTGTCCTTAGTTCTTTTCATCCTAGTGAGCTCTTGAAACGACGCTATATGCCTTCTGCAGAGCCACTTCAGCGCGGTCACAGCCCTGTCAATTGCCCCCGACAACTGGACCCTGCTGTCTGCTGGAAGGGACAAGGTGGCAATCCTGTGGGACTTGCACACGAACACAAAGATGACAGCGATTCCCATGTTTGAGGCCATCGAAGGTGAGGGTCGTTTCCTATTCAGCACGCACCTGAAATGTCTATCGCTGCTTGGTAAGCAGAGACGGCGACCGCAGGAGCGGAGATCGTGACGCTTCAGGCAGACAGCAAGAAGGCCAGGCGGTCGGGCAAGGCAGCCAAGTCCGCAGCCGGCCTGCTGAGCTTTGCGACGGCCGGGGAGAAGGGGGCTGTCAAGGTGTGGAGCGGCACCTCAGGGCGATGCATTGCGGAGCTGGCGACCATGGACTCTTCGCACGAGGGCTCGCAGCTGACCAGCCTGGTCTCTGTGGGCAGCAACGGGAGCCTCATGACGACCAGCGTCGACGCCCACATCGCCTTCTTCAGGGTCCAGGTGCATGCCTGCTGCCTGCACGGCCTGCTGCCTCACTGAGCCTGCCGTGCAAGTCAGCACCCCTAGCGGCCTGGCCCACAGAAGACGAGCTGACGCCAGCAACACACCATGGCTGTGCAGGGCATTGTCTCGCAGACCGCAGATGCCGCTCCCCAATGCACCATCGAGATGGAGAGGGAGCTGGTGGGCAACCAGGGTGACATCACTGATCTCCGTCTGATGGGCCCCGCTGAGGCGCCCAGTCACCTGGCTGTGGCGTCAAGCTCAGCAGACATCACGGTGTACAATCTCAGCACGTGCTGCACAGAGGCGGTGCTGCGGGGTCACAGCGACGCGGTCCTGGCCCTGGACTTTGCCGCCACGAGCGAGGAGCAGGGCATCTTGGCCTCTGGCAGCAAAGACGCGACCGTCAGGGTCTGGAACGTGCAGGTGATCTCCCACACATGTGCTCGATTTCGCTGCACCTGCATGCCCTCTTTGCCGTATACTGAAATTTACCGCATCTGCAGGCGGGCAGCAATTCTGCAGCCACGAACGGGACCACAGTCCCTGGCTCGGTCAGGTCGACGTGCTTGGCAACCATCAGAGGCCATGCGGCGGCAGTGACGGCGATTGCTTTGGGCCGGAAGCTGCCGGGCAGCTTGCTGCTGAGCGCCTCGACGGATAAGCTCCTGAAGGTGGGCATGCCAAGCCCAGCAATGACAGCTCTGCAGGTCCATTGCGCATACCTTGCTAGGCACTGGCTGACACTTGATCAATGCGCAGCTCTGGGACACGTCAGCTCTGATGACTGGCACGCCAGGCGCCGTCACCATGCAGTCAAAAGCAACGGTCCAGGCGCACGAGAACGACATCAATTCGCTGCTGCTCTCACCCAATGAGGCTGTCGCCTGCACAACCTCACAGGACCGCACAGCCAAGGTGAGTGCCTGCAGTGCTCCATGAACTCTTAGCGGGCTAAGCTGGCCGATGACCTGAACGTCAGCTGGCCATGCCTGCAGATCTGGAAGCTGCCCTCGCTCGTGCTGATGCACACTCTGCGCGGCCACAAGCGCGGGGTCTGGGCGGCCGCCTTCTCGCCGGTCGAGCAGACCGTCGCGACTTCCTCTGGGGACAAGACCATCAAGCTGTGGTCACTCCGGGACGGCGCCTGCCTCAGGACCCTGCAAGGCCACAACGCCTCGGTTCTCAGGGTCCTCTTCATCGCAGCAGGCATGCAGGTGGGAGGCCAGCATGACCCAGCAAGCATGTCAGACGTTGTTGGGAGCCTGTTCTACAGCCACCTGAATGACGGGCATGCTGTGCAGCTGGTCACTGCGGCAGCCGATGGGCTGGTCAAGGTCTGGAACATCAACGCAAGCGAGTGCACGGCAACCTATGAGGAGCACAAGGGAAAGGTCTGGGCGCTGACAGGCAACACGCCTTCGCACACGGTGCTGGCGAGCGGGGGCAGCGACGCCACGGTTTGCATCTGGAACGATGCCAGCCAGGAGCAGCTGGAGGAGGTTGCGCGGGCCAAGCAGGCCACGCTCGCGGCGCAGCAGGAGCTCGTCAATGCGCTCCAGGTGGGCGCGGCATCCCTAATTGTGCCCACACAGCGCACTTTCTGTATTGTGCCCACAGCAGCGCACTCCTGTTTGGACTGCCAACAGCAGCCAGCAGGCCGTCAAATGTTGCGGTGCTTTGCAGGACGGTGAGCTGGTCCGGGCTGCGACCCTGGCACTCCGCAACAATCAGCCGGGCCAGCTGCTCACAGTCATAGAAAGGATGCAGTCCGAGGGGGCCACCTCAGCACTGGGGCCGGTAGTGTCGGCGTTGTCCCAGGAGCAGACGAAGGGCGTGCTCACGATTCTGCGAGACTGGAACACCAACTCCAGGTACTCGCAAGCTGCGCAGGCGCTGCTGCACGCATTCCTGCTCAGCCACTCGCCACAGGCACGCCTCTCCTTTGCGCAGTTCTCTACCTCTCTTTGTCACAATTTAGGGATGAGGATTTGTCAGTGATGACATCGTACAACTGTCAGTGCAGGCTCTGAAGGACATATCTGGAATCGACGCCATTCTGGACAGCCTGGTGCCGTACACTGAGCGGCATGCTGCGCACGTGGAGCGCCTGCAAAACAGCTGCTTCGTCCTGGACTACACCCTAGCGCAGCTGCACCACGTCGCGCCTCAGGGAGATGCCACACAGTGATGGCGGCACAGGGACAGCCGGCTGCTGCTGAACAATGAAGACCTGCTGCGATATTCGGTTTTGGGAGAAGCCACTGAAGGATCTGCCTGTTTAATGTCAAGTGTTTAGCCTCTTGTTGTCTTGCTGCCTGCCAATGTGCTTTACAGACATTTGTTTATGCCACCTAGTAAGCGCCTCGTCGGCTGACAATCGAGAAGCAGATGCAACGAGCATGCAAGTGCACTAAATCATGTCGCGCTCGCGCCGCCGCGACCTGTCTCGATCGCTTCCCCGCTCTTCCCGGTGCCGCTTGCTCGACCTGCACATTGCAGGCAATGATCGCCCATCAGCAATCTGCGTCAATGGGCATGTCCATGATGAACAGCCGGAGGAAGGCTTCACATGACATCAGAAGAGGGGTGCTCGCCTGTGTGAGTCGTCCCGGTCGTCTCGCTCGCCAGGCTCGCGGTCGGAGCGCTCCCGTTTCCGGTCGCGGTCCCGCCGGTCCGCGTCCCTGCTGCGGCTGTCTGCCCTCCCATTCGTGTCCCTGTCGACAAGCAGCCTGAGCAGTCAGTCCAGGAGTCGGTGTGCAGCACGCCATAAACATCAACTCAGGACTGCTCCAGGTGCGAGACTCGAGGGTCGGCTCGTCAGTTGATTGCCGGTGAGTCACCTGTCCTTGTCTGTGTCCCTCCTGTGGTAGCTCGTGCCCGGCGGTGGGACTCGCGACAGGTCCACGTCCTGCATGCCCATACGTGAGCAGTAAGATGCAGCCCAGCTGGTGGGCCACATGCTAGCACGGAAAGGAGCGGGCCCCACCCGTGACCGCCCCCTGTCCCGCTCCCGCTCCCTGTCTCTGCTCTCCCGCTCCTTTGGCCGGGCCCTCTCCCTCTCCTTTTCCCTTTCGCGCTCCTTTTCGCGCTCGCGCTCCCTGTCCCGCTCCTTGTCCCTCTCTGCGTCCTTGCCCTTGTCGTGCTCAGGGGGCCTGCAGTGTGCGCGGGAGTCATCGCCTGCACTGCGCAGGCCCTCAGGATGAAAGGGTGCTAGTCAGCTAATGCTCACCTCTCCTTCGGGGCCACGCTGGCCAGCACAGCAGCAGCAACACTGGGCGGGAGGGGCCGCTTCTTCGAAGTCTTCGCGGCGCGGCTCTCGCCGCCCTTGCCGCCCCCAAAGCGGCGGGGTTTCCTGCAGCACAGGCACCCCACTTGAGCACGTTTTGGTCGCCAAGCGCCAGGCGCCTGCAGTTTCCTCGGCAGCCTTCATACCAGTTGGGAACTGTCCGCCCGCGCTCCACGTCCACCACGACGCGCTTACCCTCGATCTTCTTGCCATCCGCCATCTTGTAGGCCAGCTTCATGTCGTTCTTGTGCTCGTACTCGATGAACGCATAGCCGCGGGAGTTTCCTGTAAACCGGCCAGCGTGAGCCGTGCAGGCTGCAGGCTAAGCACAAGATGAATACTCTCAAACCCAGACCGGCCCGGGAATGCACCGTTGTTGCGGTCGTGCACCAAACGGATGCTCTTGATGGGCCCATACTCCTCGAAGTCCCGCTTCAGCTTGCGCTCTGTGGCCTCGTAGCTGATGCGAGCCACAAACAACGTCTTGAACGGGTCTCCCTGCGCATCCAATTCTGTCGGTGAGGGCAACTAGACTTCAAAAAGCTTCTTGCTGAAGAATGTCAAGCCTCGTGGGCAGACAGCACACCGTGGCTGTCGGGTCTTTTGCAGGGTCCCACTCCCTGACGCCTTCCTTCAGCTGCTGGTGCCCCTGCAGCAGCACGACAAAACTCTCAGCAGCTTTGCACTGGGGAGTCCACCGCCAGCCCAGTACAGCTGTGGGCGCACCTGCTCCTGCTTCTCTTTGGCTTTCCGCAGCCGCCTGCATGCCGACAGCAACCTCTTGAATGTGGAGATCTCCAATTTGGGAGAGGTCAGCGCAGCATGGGTGCCGGGGCCATGGAGGCATGGGTAGCAGATGGTTCTGCTTACCGCTCGTAGACCGACTCGTTGTCGATGCGAGCCTGCGCCTGCAGCTCCGGGTTGGCGAAGATGCGTGGCGAGGCAGGCCGCTCGGCGGGCCGCTCGGGCTCGTACTCCGGATCATCGGCCTCAGCAAACTCGCCAATGTACTGCGCGACGCCCGTGTAGGGCAGCTTGAGCTTGGGCTTTTTGGGCGGGTCCAGGTGTGGCGGCGGATCGAGCGGCGTGAACATGTCCAGCAGCTTCTTCGGCAGGCCGGTGCGGTGGCCCGAGATCCCCTCCCGCAGCCGCCGCTCGGCGTCCAGCTTGGCCGCCAGCGCGGGGTGCCTGCGCTCCGGGACCCCATATCAGTGTAGCCGACCCATGCAGCGAGCTTGACAGCTGCAGCAGCCCAGAGATCCAGCTGCTCGTGCCAAGGCTGCGGGCTGTTCTGCATGAGAGGGGGGTGGTGGGCGGCTCACGTCGTGCGCGACATGGCGACGCGCCTTTCCCTGCAATCAAGTACCCGGACACCGTCGTCTGACCCGGTGTGTGGGGTGCAAAGATGTGAAAACGCTCCCTCAGGGCACTAGGTGCACAATTCGACCGCGACATTTCCAGCAGCCAATGCCCATAGGTGGGCAGCTGATACCGAGCTGGCAACCGATTGTGATGGCCCAGGTGCGCTTGCCCGTGCTTCCGCAAGTAGTGATCCTTGGCGCGGCCTTCCCTGTTGTTCGAGTTCCCGTCTGCTTTTCCCGAGAGTGGGCAGGTTCTGTGCGATGCTGAACGGACGCCGTCTCTGTCTGTAGCGCTTCTCGAAGGCTCTCCGGTCACCGACAGGCATGCTGAGCCGAGCCACTGTCTACGCCGATGTGAACGTGAACCGCCCGCCCGCCTACTCCGACTACGAGAACTTCAGCATCCAGTGGGGGTGCGATGCGGCCTCTCACGCCTGGGCAGCTGCGGGCAGGGTCGCCCTGTGGGAAGACGAAGTCGGTGCCACAGAGCTGCGCTCGGCCGGTGGTCTGCAGGAGCCAGGACGACTATGAGGTCATCCGGAAGGTGGGGCGCGGAAAGTACAGTGAGGTGTTCGAGGGCATCAACATCCGCAACCAGCAGCGCTGCATCGTCAAGATCCTGAAGCCCGTCAAGAAGAAGAAGGCACGGCCGCCCTTGTCCAGACGCGGGGGCACTGAGGGCGCCTCGGACTGCGCTGACGCTGACCTGGGCCTGCCGCAGATTAAGCGGGAGATCAAGATCCTGCAGAACCTGTGCGGCGGCCCGAACGTCATCAAGCTGCTGGACGTGGTGCGGGACCCCCAGTCAAAGACGCCCAGCCTGATCTTCGAGTACGTCAACAACACAGACTTCAAGGTCCTGTACCCCACGCTGGTCGACAACGACATTCGGTACTACATCTACGAGCTGCTCAAGGTGGCCGGACCGCTTGCAGACGTGTGAATGGCAGCTGCAACCCTGCATTCGAGAGCATGACTGGGACTCACACGGCTGCAGGCTCTGGACTTCTGCCACTCCCAGGGCATCATGCACCGGGACGTGAAGCCGCACAACGTGATCAAACGCCTCCTTCCTGCCGCCACCGCTGCCTGCAAGCCCGTTGTGCTTGCGTTGACCACGGCTGGCCCGCGCAGGTCATGATCGACCATGAAAAGAGGCAACTACGGCTCATAGATTGGGGCTTGGCAGAGTTCTACCATCCGGGGAAGGAGTGCGTTGCACACCGCAGCTGTGCCGCAATCCCTTTGCCGCTCTACAGACGGCAGGTTGAGAGGTGGGTGCTGCCCGCAGGTACAACGTCAGGGTGGCGTCGCGCTATTTCAAGGGGCCGGAGCTCCTGGTGGACCTGCAGGACTACGACTACGCTCTGGATCTGTGGAGTCTAGGCTGCATGTTTGCAGGCATGATCTTCAGGAAGGAGCCCTTCTTCTACGGGCACGACAACTACGACCAGTTGGTGAAGATCGCCAAGGTAGGCCATCACTGCGCGCAATCGGTGCATGTGCGCGGCTGCCAAATTCCCCAGGAACTGCAACTGGGAAGGCCGGAATGCAGGTCCTGGGCACGGAGGAGCTGTACAGCTACCTCAACAAGTACGGCATCGAGCTCGACCCCCAGCTGGAGGCGCTCATCGGCAGGCACAGCAGGAAGGCGTGGTCTCGCTTTGTGAACGCCGAGAACCAGCACCTCGTCTCGCCAGAGGCGACTGACTTTCTGGACAAGCTCCTGCGTTACGACCACCAGGTGCGCCGGAAAGCTGCCTGCTGCGCTTTGATGGGACGCTCTGGTCGCACGAGGACAGGAGACCATGTCTGCAGCTGGCTAGAGCCCCTGCACTACTGACCGATGCTGGTTGGCTGCAGGAGCGCCTGACATGCAAACAGGCGATCGCCCACCCATACTTCGCTCCAGTGCGGCAAGGGTAGTGTTGCAGTTGTGCAGCTAGCAGCGCAGTGTGTAACATAGTCCGGTTATGCTTGAACTCAAACAGCCTCCGAGACATCCATGGTACCCGGGTTACATTATCAGGCGAAAGATTGGTGAACCTTGGTGACGACTTCCAGACCGTGACATGCACACATGCACTGCCTCTGCCTGCCTGTCGCACCCTTAGCACCCGTTTTATCGCTATGCCTCGATGCCAGCGTCCGACTGGTTCCTGTCCTGCCTGCAAGCCGTGGAAGATCGGTTCCCTACCCCCTCATGCCACCTCGCCCGATCAGCCTGGCATCAGCCAAGAAAAAAACAATTCCTTCCCCGTTCATTGGCAATTGGCACCATCAGTCTCCTTGCAGTCCATCAAGCACGCAGCGGTAAGGAGTAGCGGCGAGAGAGTACGCGCGAAAAGCACGCTTTGCACCGTCGCATGCTCGTGCCTGACATGCACGCCAAGTCTGTTTCACTTTGCGCAGCCCCCAGCCGGCCCTGCGCCCGGCGTGTGCGCGTCTTCTGCTCGGCGCACCAACATGGCAGCCGGCAGGTGCCCCAGAACGCGGGCTGGAAGGCGCTGGTCGCCGTAGGCACGACGGGCGCTGCCATGCTGGTCGCATTTGACGCGCTCGCGGTCTCGGGCGGCGGAGGTGTGCTGTTTCAGAGCGTCACAAGAGCGCCAACATGTATCATCGTCGCAAGCGGGGGCCTGAAACCCACTTCCCCTGCCTGCAGGCCTGGGAACCTCGCTGGCTGGCAAGGACTTCAGCGGCCAGGACCTGCAGAGCCAGAAACTCTACAAGGCTGAGCTGCGCGGCACCAACTTCAGCAAGGCGAACCTTGCGAAGGCCAATCTCTTTGGCGCGCTGGCAAAGGGTGAGCTTTCCCAGCAAGCCAGCCGTCGTCTTATTTGCTCGGCACAGCAAGGCTGCCTGTGAGAGGGCACATCAACCTGTACGGACTGGACCATCAAACTCACGTCCTTGACGCCTCGTCTACAGGAGCCAACTTTGCTGGGGCTGATCTTTCGTACGCCGACATCGAGAGCGTAGACTTTGACGGTGCAGACCTGACAGATGCGGTGCTGGAGGGTGCGCAGGTCCGCCTTGCACTCCCAAGGGCCTCAGAGTCGTCAGCCTGCTGTTGGGCATGGTCAATCAAGTGGAGAGCTGCATGAAAAGCCTGTGATATACCTGCGGCCATTTCAGCGAGGTCGGCACGCGCAGGCAATCAACGCGCAGTTCAAGGGTGCCAAGGTGGACAATACGGACTGGACGGATGCCGTGCTGAGCAAGACTACCCTGCGTCAGCTCTGCGCCATCGCTTCGGGAACCAACCCGAAGACCGGGGTCGACACCCGCGAGAGCTTGATGTGCCCATAGGCGGCAGTACTGGGTGCTTCTTGCTGGCGTTTTGCACCGCAACCAGTTTTGGATGTGCCGTCGATCATCCCCAAAGAGTTTGGTGGCCCAAATGAGACAGCGCAAGTTGGTGACAAACATGAAAATGACGATGAATGTTGCGGCGCAGGCAACTCATGTATGCCTTTGTGGTTACAGGAATGCCGTGCGGAGCCCCATGCGCCCGCTCCATGCCGCCGTGCTTCACCCTAATCACCCTCGAGCCCCTCCTCCCGGCCTGCTGCTAACCCGGGAAGGTACCACAAGCCTGTGATGCATTGCAGTCACTAGAGCATTCGCAACAGAAACCGGTCCCATTACCTACCAATGGTAGGCTGGTTGCGCTGCAATGAGGAGCCGGCGCAGCGCTCGGCAAGATGCTTCTTGGAGTGTGACCACAGACGAGAGCCCTGGGATCCATGTCGGCGTGAATGATCAGCCAGCTCTTTGTTGGCTCTTCCTCCACTGGCAACATCCTGGAGACCTACCCGAGGAGGCTGCCGCAGTCATGGATGCCAGTGCACAGGCCCAGCGCTACGCAATCCAGAGCTACCCGACCTTTCAGCCTGCTGTTGGAACCCAGCCTGCCGCCTGCGCAGTGGCTGACGGTCCGGGCACCTTTATCGCCTGTTCTGCGCGGTTTCGCTTTGCTCTGTCCCGCGCCCACCTTCTCTTGTGGGCTGCCGCCTGGCAGTAATATGAGCTCTTTGTTTCCTGGTCTCGCAGGAGGTGGACCCGCCGCTGTCCTAGCAGGGTTTTAGTCATGCCAGCTGTGACAGGGCATGTAGCATCCTGCTACACAAGACCCACAAGAATTCCACGTTTCCACCCAATCGCGGGCTTATTGCGTGTTAGCGTTCCGGATACAGACGCTACAGGGCATGCTGGCCTGCGTGAGCGTCTGTTAGCCTATCTGCCGGACGCGCGGCACCTGCTGTCAGCTCGGGGATGTTCTTGGCAGCAGTCTGGATGCGGGCTATGGCTCTGGGGCTGTAGATCTCATAGTGTAGCGTCTGAGCCCGGAAGGCTAGCACGCTAAAAGCCCGCGATTGGGTGGAATCGCGAATTCTTGTGGGTCTTGTGTAGCAGGATGCTACATATTTCCCCCCCTTTAGAGCTGTGTGACCTTGCCCAAGGGTCGAACACAGTCGGAGGTGAAAATGGACCAAATCGATATTGGTCCGCCCAGGAATCGAACTAGTATCCGAAACCACTGTAGCGTCTGAGCCCGGAAGGCTAGCACGCTAAAAGCCCGCGATTGGGTGGAAACGTGGAATTCTTGTGGGTCTTGTGTAGCAGGATGCTACACAAAGTTCCCTGCCACTCAAAATTGAGCGGCACACGGTCGACATAAGCCCGTGGACTGTGTCGTAGACCGGCGTTGGACGCCCTCCAGCACATGCAGTTGCAGTCGAAGCTGCTGCCACCGCCGCCGCCAGCTTGGGGCTCCTGGTCCCTGCTGTGTGTTGTTAGCCCAGGGAGTACCCAGCGTTGTCATGAGCTTTGGCAACAGTTAGAGGCCTAGAGTTACATGTGCACACCTGCCTCGGTGGCACTGCCTCTGCGCGGCCCTGACAGCAACGGAGCAGGCGAGGTCCCTGACGCGGCATGATTGCCAGATCTTGAAAAGCATGCGCGGCGCGGCAGAGGGGTCGCGGGCAGAGGGGACCCGGGGCGACCTCCTGGATGTGCGGCGCGAGATTGGGAGGCAAGGATGCGGGCACCGGGGCCGGATTTTAAGGCCCGACAGCCGGACAGATAAGAATACACACACGCAAGGCTATTAGAGGCTTGAAAAGCGCCTCGCTGCCCGAAGGTCGCCCCGGGTCCCTTTACCCCGCCTGCGAGCCCCTGCCGGCCGGCACATCCTGCCTTCGGTCGCAACCTTCGACGCGCCCGGGCCTGCGACACGTCTCCCTTAGCTCCTCTTCTCCCCCGCCGCCTCCCATAGGGCGGCGGTGCTTGAGAGCCCCAGAATGGAAGTTGTCCACACGGCCAAATCTCGCCTGGAGGAGATGGGCTCTCGCCCATACGCTGCATACGGGCCTGCAACACATTCTCTACGCGTCGCCTCCTCTTGTCCATGCTGGCTTCCTGGAGCGCGGCGAGGCTTGAGGGACCCAGGTTGTATCGCTACGCCCTCGCGGCCAATCCACACCACTAATAGCCTTGCGTGTGTCTGTGTGTGAGTGCCACGCTCTCTCAATATCTCGCCTGCGGCCAACCCACGCAGCTGCCCGTGTATCTCCCCGTCAGGCTCGTCCTCCTGTCAGCGCTCGCTTTGTAGGTTGGCGGAGGCGGATAAGCGCCACAGATGGGAGTGCATGGGGCGCTACCTCCATCTCCCGCGCTCCCTCCTGGACCGCAGCCGCCTCCCGGAGATGCCGCGTGTGCCGGGCCTCCTCTGCGTTTGGTCTCTGAGTTCTGCGGTGTGGCCGCGCGCTGCTCGGGAGGCCTCCGCGCCGCTGATACGCTGGCGGACGTGAGCATTTGCGGCGCCATGCCTCGCATAGTTCGTCGGGGCGCAATCCTTGAACTCGTCTCACCGTATCGCAGGCACAGGCCGCTCTCAGCCAGGTTGAAGGTGCCCACTCTGTGGCCCGCCAAACGCAAGGTGGGCAGCTGGAGGCAGAGCAGGGAGAAAAGGGCTTACGACGCTGGTGGCGCGCGTGCTGCCGTGGCTCCGCACTTTCTGCCTGCCTGCTGTGCCTTGCTCCCCATTCACAACGGCAAGCTGCAGCTGCAGCTATGATAGAGCGTGGCACGCCGTTGTGCTGCTCTCGATAGACGGCTCGCGTGCCAGACGGGGCTGTTGCAGTGCGCCGCATATAGCACGCGCAGAGTGGCTGGCGATGCACATCAGGCCAGCCTCTGCGACCCCGGTCGAAAGCAGTCGTCCGGCTCCTTCAGGGAGGGCAGGAAGTGGAGGCCGCCACCTGCAATTGTGCGCGAGATCTTGGGGCTATTGTCGGCGTCAGGCCCGCAGCTCGCGGGCGCAGCAGAGAGCAGCCGGCGCATTGGCCGAACGAGCGACAGCAGCCGCGTCGGGTCGCCGCCGTAAGCTCTGGCGAGGCAGCGCGCCTGCAGGTCGGGCGTGAGGTCGGGGAGCGGCATCGCCGGCAGCGCACGCTGACGCGAATTCATGCAACTGTTGCCGCTACCTGCTGCCAGCGCAACACGAAAGGGGTGACGGGGCCCCCCAATACCGGAGCGGGCGCCAGATCCGGCAAGAAGACGGGCTCCGGGCCGGCAACAGGCGGTGAGGAGGCTGACAGGGTCCCCGTGCGAGCCTCCAGCGGCGCGGAGCGGGTGGAAGGACTCCCGCCCAGGCCCAATGGGCAGATCTCGGAGCGCATGTGCGGCGCGGAGGTCGCCCTGGGTCCCCTCATCCCGCTCACGAGCGCGCTGCCGCTCGCGAGGCCTCCGCGCCGCGCATGCGCTCCGAGATCTGCACATCGGGCCGCGCCGGCAGCCCTTTCGCCCGCTGCGCGCCGACGAAGGCTGGCACGGGGCCCCTGCGAGCCTCCTGAGTGTCCGTTGCCGGCCCGGAGCCGCCGCGCCGACGATGCGCTGGCCGACGAGGAGCTCCGGAACCGCCCGAACCCACGCTGCCTCCGCGCTCGGCGCTGGCAGAACGCAGAAAGCGGAGACCGAACCAAGGGAGGGCAGCTGCGATAGCCGTGGCAGGGTGCGGGCGGCCCGGGACGACGAGGCAGCGGAGGAGGAGGCGTTGGCGGTAGCGCACCGTGCACTCCCAAATCGGGCCGCCCTCCTACCTCGCCTGGCGACTGGGCGAGCGCTGACTCCAGGAAGAGCTCGACGGGGAGAACTTTACAGGTCGGGCCGCTGGTTTGCGGCAGGCGAGATTGGCCGCGTGGGCAATGCGACGCAAACCTGGGTCCCTCGAGTCTCCGGGAGGCCCGCATCGTCAACTTGAGCAGGCGACGCGTACAGACTGTTTCGCAGGCCCCGCTGCGGATGGGCACTGTGCAGGCGAGATTTTGCCGTGTGGACAACATCGAGGCAGGGGCCCTCAAGCACCGCCAACCCACTGGACGCCAGCTTTGAGGAGAGGAGGAGCTGACGTGGGGACACTGCGTCGCAGGTCCGGGTGCGTCGGAGGTTGTGGCCGGAGGCAGGACGTGCCGCGTGTGCCCCATCTGGGCTTCCATACCCCGCCAGGCGCGACAGAGAAGGCGCTGGCGGACAGGCGCTGTAGCATCCGCTACGACTCAATGGCAATACTCTGGGGTTCTGGTGGATTATAGGTTTGTTCGGTATGTGATCGCCGGCAATTCCTTCTCTCCAACAGAGCTTTTACGGATTCAGCGTTAGGCTGTTACATACGTCCTCCTTCCCGCCCCCATCCAAGTCCAACAACACATTTGCTTTCGCTGGGCCCGCCACTCTAAATCCTCTTCTTTTTACAGCCTGTCAACATGGCTCAGAGAACTCCAACTCCCCCAACTTATCAAGCCGCCATCTGACTCACGGCGGAAACTGAAACTCACCCAGGACGGCTCGCGAAGCGAGCCGGCCCCCCTAGTTCCAGACGCAGACGCTACACGAGGCGACCTCCGGGCGGCGCGGCGCGGGGAGGCTGGGATGCGTGGGCGCATGCGCGGGGACGGGTTTCAAAGCGTGACACTCACACACACAAACACACGCAAGGCTATTAGTGGTGTGGACAGCCTAACGCTGAATCCTTAAATGCTCTGTTGGAGAGCAGGAACTGCCGGCGATCATATACCGCTACGACTCAGTGGCAATACTCTGGGGTTCTGGCGGATGATAGGGTTGTCCGGTATGTGATCGCCGTCAATTCCTTCTTTCCAACAGAGCTTTTACGGTTTCAGTGTTAGGCGCAGAGGCCTCCCGAGAGGCAGCAAGTTTGCGGGCGGGGTGAAGGGACCCAGGGCGACCTCCGGGCGGCGCGGCGCGACGCGGGGAGGCCGGGATGTGCGGGCGCGGGGGACTGGTTTTCGGAGCGTGACACTCAGACACACAGACAGACGCAAGGCTATTATTAGTGGTGTGGACACACACCCTGCCGCAGCTGTTTCAGTTGCCGACTCACGGGCGCCGGCCTCCGCTGTATATGATCTGCATTCTGCGTTCTGCCAGCACGGAGCGCGATGGCCGCGTGGGTTGAGGTATTTCCGGACCACCTCGTCGGCGAGCGCACTGTAGTCTTGGCGGCTCCGGGTCGGCTAAAGGCACGTAGAAGGCTCACTGAGCCCCGTGCGAGCTTCCGGCGGCGCGGAGCGAGCGGGAGGGGTCCCGGTGCGGCCCGATGGCTCGACCCCGGGTTGCATGCGCGGTGCGAAGGCTTCCCAAGCGGCAGCGCTCTCTGACTCTAGCCTACGGCCTGATTAGGGCTGTAGCTTAGGGTTTATCCGAGGGGGCAATACAAGTTCACGGTTCAAGTTCTCGGAGGCTGGAGCCCCCCAACATTTTACCAGCGCCCCCGACTTGTTAGTCCGGGGCCAGAGTGTAGCAGCTGAGTCGCGTTG
>BHFV01000001.1:0-117836 GCA_003568905.1 Trebouxiophyceae sp. KSI-1 | reverse complement strand
AACAGGGTGAGGGCACGGTGCACATAAAGGACAACGCCACGCATGTCCTGCTGCCACAGGAAGGACTGCGGGGTGTGCTGCCGGGAAAAGAGGTGCGGGAACTCAGCACGGAGAGGGGACAGCCCCGAGCACTCGAGCAACAGGTGCAGCTCATCACCGAAAGGGGCAGAGCACAAGGGGCAAAGGCGCTGGGCACGGGGGACACGGGGCTGCGCCCGCCGCCCGAGCACCACGGGGAGATGGTGGCAGCCCATACGGAAGCGCACGAAGGACCGCAGCACACGCTCTGGCAGGGTAAGACAGAGCAAGCTGGAGGCCCGCCGGCCAGAGGGGCGAGCAAACCATCGTTGGTAGGTGCACAGAGCAGCACCAAGGGACGGGCAGGTGCGGGGGCAGATGTCAACAGACTGGAAGGGGGCAAGCAGCTGGCCGGCGAGAAACTGGTCGAGAGAGGAGGCATCGACGGGGAGCAACTCGGGATGGGGACCAACAGCGCTGAGACCCGGCCGCAGCGCCGAGTCCACAGCCGAGAGAGCACTGGAGAGCATGGGCAATCAGCCCTCACCGGCACGCAGCTGAGCGAGCAGGGCATGGCGGCAGCGTGAGGCAGCAGGCAGGGCAACAAGGCGGTTGTAGAACCCCAGGGCCTGCCGCAGCCAGGCATGGCCAAGCGGCGCCAGGCCGCTCTCGGCCCAGATGATCGGCTCAGGCACCGAGTGCGCCGCCCCGAGGACGCCCCCGACGGAATCGACGTGAGCAGCGAGGATGGCCTTGCGCGCAGCAGCCGCTGCGCTCTGAGCCGGCCACTGGCCGGGAAGGCCGAGCAGCTCGCACGCGTAGGAGGCCGCCGGGGGCACGCACGCCACGTACACCTGCAGCTGCAGGCCAACAGAGGGGCCGGGCCCAAGCCGGCGCAGCTCGCCGTGGAGGCAGCCCTGTGCCCTGACCTGCTGGCGGCGCATATGGGGCAGAGACCCAGCCAAACCCATGGCATCATTCGCGCACTGCAGCCCCAGGTACTCGCAGGCGTCCACCACTGCCAGGCGCTCCCCAGCACCACAGACAAAGCGGTGCGCATGCGAGGGGCCAACGCCAAAGCACATGACGTGTGTCTTTGCAGTGCTGATCGTGAGACCAACGCTGCGGCAGAACGCATCAGTGGAGCAGATGAGGCGTTGCAGGCCAAGCGAGTCCGAGGCAAGCAGGAGGGCGTCATCGGCGTACTGGAGGTCACGCACCCGCGTCGTGGAGTCGATGTCGAGGCCTGCGCTGCCGCAGTGGTGCGCCAGGTACCGGTGCAGGCCGTCGAAGAACAGCCCAAAGAGAGCGGGGCTGAGGGGGCAGCCCTGCTTGACCCCCGTGTGGGAGGCGCGGGGCTCGCCCGCGCGGCCCTCAACCCGCATGCAGTATGCTGCGCCGTTGTACAGAGACTGCACCGCCGCACGCATCCGAGGCCCCGCTCCCAGCCGCTGCAAGGCTTCCCAGAGCAGGGCATGGGGCACGCTATCGTAGGCCGCTTTAATGTCTAGGAAGCAGAGGAAGATGGGCTGGCGGCGGGCCCGGCTGACTTGCATAAAATGTTGCAGTAGGAAGAAGGGATGCAGCGTGGACAGGCGTGGCCGGAAGCCATACTGAGAGGGAGCCCGCAAGCCCTCGCGCTCCGTGCCCGAGACCAGGCGCTCATTGAGCATGCCGGCGTAGAGGCGCATGACTGGCTCCGTCACAGCAATGGGGCGGTAGTTGCCGGGGGCAGTGGGGTCCCCACGCTTGAAAACGGGGGCAACCATTGCCGCGTTGACATCCACAGGCACATTCCCCGCTTGAAACGCTGCGTTGAGAATGGCTGTGAGGGGCCCCACCAGGAGGTGCTGCGGCGGCGGCTGATTCGGCTGCGGCTTGTCGACGGCGTAGCGGAAGAGCTCGGCGGGAAGGCCGAGCCCGCCGGGCGACTTACCATTGCCCAACCGTTTAAGGCCGGCGGCAACCTCGGGCGCCGTAATGGCCCCGTCGAGGTCCGCGAGCCGCTCTGGAGACACCTGCGGGTAGGCCTCGGGCGGCAGGGCGCAGCCCGGCGGCACCGGCCGGGCGGCCAGCGCCGCCAGGAACCCGTCCCATGCGGCGGGGCGCTGCAGCGTGGGCGGCAGCTGGGGGCGGCTGGAACGCAGGAGCTTCCAGAAGGCCCTCGGATTCGTGTGCAGAGCTGGCAAAACACGCTGCAGCTGGGCGGCCGCGTGACCCCGGCGCTTGCGGCGCAAGAGGCCATCGTACTCGCGCTGCAGCTGCCGCCTGGCGTCCGGCGGGCAGCCACGGCGGACAGCGTAATGAAGAGCGCGCCTGGCAGCGTAGCACTCGCTGTCGAAGAAGGGATGGCCACGCTTGCGCGGCGGGCCAACCTGGCACATGCCACTGGCGAGTGCCGCCTGCAACAGCACGGCCCCCAGCCAGGAGAAGCTGGCCTGGACCCCCGTGTCAGTGGCAGCTGACAGGGGGGGCACGCCAGAGGCGACAGCGGCAAGGAGGGCAGCCACATGGCCGCCGCGGCACGCTGGCTACCACACAACCGCGCGGAGCGGACGGCCAGAGGGGCCATCGCGAGGCGGGAGAGCGGGCGGCAGGCGCACGTGCAAGACAGCAGTGAGGGGCCAGTGGTCCGACCCGAGCTGGGCCAGGTCCCCCGCGCTGTGCCGCAGCGCCGCCATGCACTGCTCATTGGCAAGGATATGATCGATGCGGCAGGACTGGTGCCGCTGGCGAGGGGCGGGGGCAGGAGAGGTGGGAATGTGCGGCGGGCCCTCCGGGTCCCCGGGGAGGCGGCCAGTGCAGACCTGCAGGGTGGTCTCCTTGCAGCACGCCTGAAAGTGGCGGGAGCGAGAGGAGCCATCGAGGCGCGTGTTGAAATCGCCCCCCACAAGGAGGAGCCCTGCGTGCGAGAACTCGGCGCCCTGTCCCTCAGGGTTGCAAGGCGCAGGGCAAGCGACACAGTGTGCAGCTGCGTGGAAGCGCTGGGCGGTAGATAGACGGAAGCAAGGACAAGGGGGACAGCCCCAGCCGAAGCGAACTCGACACGGACCCAAACACTGGATTCGTCACTTGTAAGAAGTCTGGCGTGCATCGGTAAAGCGCTGCGAATCGCGACGAGCAGGCCCGTGCCCGCCATCCCAGAGGGGTGGCCGTGGAAGAACACATCGTAGGCAGGCAGCAGGCCGGGGTCAAAGGTGGGTGCCCGAATCTCGGAGAGGAGGAGGATGTCGAAGGAGTTCAGGTAGCGAAGCGTATCCCACCTCTCCAGCTTGGCCCGGCTAACGCCGTTGATGTTCCATGTGAGCACCCGCAGAGGGAGGGTTGCTCGGCTGGTGCCCCCCTAGTGCTGGGCGGGCACGCCTGCAGGCAGGGGCTGAGCGCGCAGAAAGAGCAGCGAAGCAAAAAAACCTGCCAGGATGATTGTCCAGGCCAAAACTGTGAAACAGGCCAAAATGCAATTTCTCGCTGGCGGAGGCACGTACAGGCGCTGATGCCTAGCTCCCCCAACAGTTGCTGAGCTTTGTCTTTGGCCGGCGACTTCGCCATTCTGACAGGGGCGGCCACTGGCCAGGACAGGGTTGTACTACCTCCGTCCCGCAACTGCAGCGTGCAGACGGCAAAATCCTGCCGATTCTTGTCCTTCCACTCCGACCGCCGCCCTGCATGGCGTCCGCAACACGGCAGCCCCTGTGCCTCTCAGCCACGGCAAGCAGACAGCAGTCATGATGGGTGCCCTGCTATGTAAGCAAGGAGCGTGGTTAACGAACGCAGAATTAGCCGTCCACCTTCTGCCACAGCCGGCACATCGCGACGCCCTGCGCCTGCTCGCCGCTTGTGAAGATGAGCAGGCACTGCAGCGGCTCACGAGGAGCAGACCATCACCAGCTCCTTAAAGCTGAGCAGCTGAGACGCCGACGTCGGCCCCTGTCTTCTTGCAGCACCGCCATGACCTTGGAACCGGTGGAAGGCGTGTCTGCTCGGGTTCATGCCTCGCTGCCGGGCAAGCTGTGCGACCACTTTGCTCGCGTCTTGCCTGAGCGTTACCAGTGGTCCCTCGAGGCCTCAAACGCCGCCTAGTACTGGGGATACAGCAAGTTGTTCTAATGCAGCGCGCTGCCCAGGGTTCCTGCAGCACGGCACACCGATCAGTTTTTACTGACCATTTATGCCCCGACAGCTGCGGGTCTGGCTTGCAATGCGAATCGGGCCCGTCCTCAGGCTGACCAGCAGATGGATAGCTCACAGCAGGCAAGCGTTTCTCTGGTGTGTGGGGTCGGGTCGGAGAGAATGAGTCGCGCATCGCGGCGACGAGTGGGTGGACAAAAGGGGCCGGGAAGGCAGGAAAGCGGTGACGGTGGCTGAGCAAAAAGCAGGACAGCGGGGCAGCAGCGCAGCAGGCTAGAACCGGCACCAAAAGGACTGGCCAGGGCCGGGCACCTGCAGCAGAGAGGTCAGCACGCCGGCCCTGCAAAGCGCTGCCACGGGGGTCCGCCCCGGCGTTCATGGACCTGCAAACGCAGGCCAGCAAGGGGGGGAGGCCGCGGGCCCGCCGGAGTAGATGGCGCCCATCTTGCTTTATACAATCGCGGCCATCACGGGCACTGACAGTGGGGCGGATATGGAACCCATATCTACGCTCGAAGATCAGATGGAGGTTCTCTAAGAGGCGCCTGGCAAGCCTGCCTCGCATATGCATTAAACGGCCTGTCAGTTCGTGTGGCAGGGGCGCACAGGCTCCGGCAGGCCTCAAGAAATGAGGCTTTGATCTGATAGACAGGCTCCACGGGATCACGAGACGCCAGGAATGTAGGCACTGATCGCCGATGCGCGAAAAGGCCGCATCGCCCTAAACCGGTCGAGGCCGTCAATCTTCGCGCTCTAAATTGTTACGGTGCCGCCACGGGTGAGAATGGACCCGTCGAAAGGGTCGCGGCTGGAGAAGTTGCTGCAGCTGCTGGAAGGTGAGCTGCCTGCTTGATGCAACATGCCGATGCCGGAGACGAATGCCATGCACCCTTCGCCTGGCGTGCGTATGAGCGCTGAAGCTGACAGCACTGATGCAGGTGGGGAGAGTGGCAGCATCAGGGACAATGCGGCCCGCCAGATCGCGGCGCTGGCACAGGCGCATCCATCGCAAATCTGCTCGATATTGCGCCGCGTGCGCCGCCCTGCTACAACTCGCCTGCAGGCTGCTGTCAGGTCCATTACGTTGGCATCTTACATCTCTGGTTGCTGCAGGTGCACAGGGCACTGCACAGCAAGCGCTGGGAGGGCAGAGTGGCAGCCGGGGCATGCCTCAGCCTCCTGGCGCAGCACTTCCAGCACTTCAGCCCTGGCGACCTTGCGACCGATGCCGGCCTGCTGCTGGAGTCGCAAGCGCTGGAGGAGCGCTGCGTCGAGGACACCCAGGGGCATTTGCGCCTGAGCAGCTTTAACGTCGCAAACCTGCTGAAAGATGGCCGAGTCTTGGTGCAGTCAGGCGGCCAGGTGCTGCCCCAGCTCATAGCTAGCAGTGTGCCTCGTCTTGCATGTGTCTTTGAGTCTCATTGACCTGGAATGCTGGGCTGCAGGAGTTCCAGGAGGACAACCGGGCAATGTCTGCTGCAGAGAGGCTGCAGGCACAGCGAAAGGCCCTGAACAAGAGGTGCGAGGCGCCTGGCAATGCTGTCTGGTCTCAGCACGCTGCAACCAAAGCAGAACCCTCATGCAGCTGCCCATTGCCCACTGGTAAGGGACCTGACCCGCATTGACTCTGCCACAACAGGCTGAAGCTCACGCCACAGATGGAGAGCATCATGAACACCAGCGAGCTCGTCGACGATGAGGATCTGGTGGCACAGCCAGTCCCTGCACGCCGGCCGGCCAACCAGGGGCAGAGCGCAGACCAGATGCTTTCGCAAATGTCCGGTGGGCCACTCTTGGCGCAGGAGATATGCTGGTGCTGCACATGCAGCTCCAGAACATGAAAGAGATGAGGACGTTCTGGACTGCAGGGCTGAGTGCCAGGGAGAGGAACCAGCTGAAGCGCAAGCTCAAGCAGTCGAGCAAGGCTGAGGGTGGAGCAAAGCGCATGAAGGAGACTGCGCCAGCCGCTCAGGCGTGCCTCTGGCTTTGCACAATAAACAAGATTAAGCAGATGCAGCCAGATGGCTCATCGTTACTGCCTCTGCAGGAGCCACCAGAGGATGCTGTCTCGGAAGATGCTGAGTGGCAGGCCGTCGCGGGCGGCCAGTGGCCGTTCCAGCACCTGGCAGACCAGCTGCTCATCGAGTGCCTGAGCCCGATTTGGGAACTCAGGCACGGAGCCACACTGGCCCTCAGGGACATCCTGAGCCACCAGGCTGCCAATGCAGCTGTCACTGCACCAGTGTCCCAGACTCCATCAGGTTGCCTGCCCCTTCCCTCGATGCCGGCAGTGCCCTGCACTTGTAGCTCTGGCTCAGCTGGAGATGGCGTGCAGGCTGGGCCGCCGCGGGAGGCAGCGGCAAGCGGCAGCTGCAGACGCTCGCCGCGGACACTGCTCGGGATGCACAAGTGGCAAATGCGCTCTGGCTCGAGGACTGCGTCGTGCACCTGCTGACTGTGCTGGCCCTCGACCGGTTCGGCGACTACGGCTCTGACCAGGTCGACTCGTCACAGCTTTCTGCCAGGGCTGGGTTGGACTCGGTCGAACAATAAAGCCTGGAGCTGACCGGACAGCCTGCAGGTCGTGGCGCCTGTGAGGGAGACTGCGGCGCAAGCGCTGGGGGCAGCGTCGCGAGCACTGGATGCGCCCAAACTGGGGAAAGTGGTGGAGCTGCTGTGCCAGCTCACCGGCGAGCAGGAGTGGTGTGTGCGGCATGGCGGCCTGCTGGGTCTGAAGTACATCCTGGCGGCACGGCAGGACCATGCAGAGAGCCTCCTGCTGGCCGCCGTGCCCACAGCCCTGAAAGGCCTGCAGGTGAGTTGCAGACCTCCTACACATGCGTGCCCTTCCTTGGCCCCCGTCTCGTCCCCAAAATTGAGTGCTCATCGCTGCCGACTGCGCAGGACGCTGAAGACGACATTCGGGCAGTTGCGGCTGAGGCGCTGCTGCCGGTCGGACCTGAGCTCGCGCGGCGCAGCGACAGCCTGACTGGCACCATTGAGGCGCGGCTGTGGGACATCCTCCTGGACTCTGGCGATCTCAACTTGTCCACGGGTGATGTATCAAAGGATCAGCGCACAGCACGAATCAAGGTCGCTCGGCGAGACATGACTCTGACATCTCTTGCGTGGCCTTGCAGGCAGCGCCATGCGGCTTCTGGCCTGCCTGTACGCCAGCGGCTACAAGGGCCAGATGAGCAGGCTAGAGGCGCTGCTCCCACGGCTCTGGCCCTACTTCAGACACACGCTGTCTACCGTCCGGATGGCCGTCGTGCAGTGCCTGGCCTCCTTGCTGGGGCTGGCCGAGGGCGCTGCCGACTGGCTGACAGGCCCCATCCTAGGCAGGGTCCTGCGGCTGACTTTCCGGAACCTACTGCTGGAGACGGACAGCGCAGTGCTGCAAGCCTCGCAGGTCCGTCCTGTCTGCAGCTTGGCCTTTGCGTCCAGCCACTCACTGGTCAAGATGAGCAAGCAGTAACACTCGAGTGCGCCATGCAGAGAGTCTGGGCAGGCGCCCTGCAAAACTCGTCGGCAAGTGTCCTGGAGCAGTCCGGCATTGCGCACAGCGTCCCAGACCTCTTTGCGCTGGCAGCCACGGTGGAGGGCTGCACCTTTGAGCAGAGGAGGCTGCAGCTGGTCGCGAGCGGAGGCGGGGCAGCTAGCAGTCTGTCTGGGCGGGAACCCAGGGCTGGAGACGGGCCCGACACGCTCAGCATGCGCTTTGCGGCAGCAGAGGCGCTGGGCCAGCTGGGCGCGTTCTGGCCCCAAGGCGCTCGCTTGACCCCCTGCTGTCCATCTCCCTCATGTGCCCCTTGTGGGTCAGGCAACAACGCCCACACCGCTCTGCATTGCGCGCAGGGACTGCATGCCCCGTCGCCGTGGGCATCGAGGCGCACTTGACGTCAGCGTCTGCCGCTGGACGGCTGCTCGCCGCGCTGACAGCAAAGTACTGGGCCCTGCATTTGGGCGCTGGTGGCGCTGCCCAGCAGCACCCCGGCAGCGAGCTGCCTGGTGATACTGTCAGCGCCCTGCAGCGCGCCCTGCTGCTGCCCAAGTCCGACCGGACAGCCGATGGCCGCCTGCTGAAGTATGCGGAGCTGGACCCCATGTACCAGCACGCCCACAACGCTGCGGCGCGTCTGCTGAATCTGGTTAGCACCTTTGCCTCGTCCTCCCTGTTCTGCCGTCCCCAGATCATCACAAAACAGTCTGAAAGCCGTGTACTTCAACACGACACGCCTTTGCATCCTTAAAAAAGAGTGGCAAACCCTGCCCGCAGGCTGCCGCCAAGGGCGTGGACATGAGCAGCCTGCTGGCGGGGCTGTCGCCTCGGCAGTACGCTGCCATGCTGACGGCCGAGAATGCCAAGGAGCTGGCGTCCACGCTGGCCAGCCACGACGCGGAAGTGGCCGAGGCGAGGCAGCTCCTGCTGGCCAACGCTGAGACGCTGCTGGGCGCAGAGAACCTGCTGCACATCTCTGTCACGGCCATGATGGCCGCAGCCATCGTGCAGGTAACTTGCCAAAAAGCTGGCCTCTGGCTCCTTTTTGGCTCATGCCCCCTGCTCTACTGCCCGAGGAATGATCAAGGCATTGGCCGCGCAGGCGGGGCAGCTCCCTGCCAAGCTGAATGGCGTCATCCAGCCCCTGATGGCAGCGCTGCGGAGGCAGACGTCGCCGCAGCTGCGGCAGGCGGCGGCAGCCGGCCTGGCCGCTCTCATCCTGAAGACTGCCAAGCAGAACAAGAACCTGGTTGCAAAGTGGGTCCTGCTGTTCCTTTCTTGCTTGTCACGCCAACACAGGCAGCACTCGGAGGTTCAAGCTTGACTTGTGCGCTTGTTGGGGCAGGGTGGTGGGCAACGTGGCGGGCATGGCGTGCGGCGACCCGTCAGAGACTCCCAAGGCTGCTGAGCCTGATCCGGAGGAGCGCAGTCCTGAGCCTCTGGCCAAGGGCAAGAGCAGCAGGGCAAAAGGCGCCCCTCAGCCTGCAGCGAACGAGGCGTCAACAGCGCTGTCCACGGCTCGCCAGGTGAACTACAGCCTGACGCTTGCAGTCCCTGAGCTGCCCCTGCCTTTGATTGTGCTAGCAGCGGCCTGGTCCGAGCCATGTGGCCATGTGTAGGGCGGAGAAGCCGCACTCGTGTGCATCGCCAAGGCGTTTGGCGCCAGCCTGCTCGACGATGTGCCGGTCCTGGCACAGAAGATCAGCAGCTGCCTGTCTTCTCAGCAGCCGGCAGACGCCGCCCAGACCCAGGCGGTCATAGACTCCCTGCAGCTCCTGAGGGTCGTTGGGCCAGCACTCTCCTCCGCGCTGCAGCAGCAGCTGCTCGCCTGGCTGCCGCCAGTCCTGCAGTGGCTGCTGCACTCCCGGAGCATAGTCCGCACAGCAGCCAGCAAGGCTGCCGCCGCGCTCGCGGCTTCCGCCCCTCACGCGCTCCTCCCTGGTCTCCTCAGGTACCCTGACCCTGACAGACGAGCCGTCTTGCCTGGGCCTCACCTGCATGCAGAAGCAGGGTGGAGCTGACGTGCTGCGCTTGCTGCTGGTCAGGGACCTAGTGCCCATGCTGGCGAGCAGCGGGAGCCAGGCGGGCAGGCGCGGCGCAGTGGAGCTGGTGGCGCGTCTGGTCACCGAGCTGGGGGAGGTCTTGGTGCCATACCTGCTGCTGCTGGTCATGCCCGTGATGAGCTGCATGGCCGACCAGGACAGCGGCACGCGCGTCGCAGCCACCTCTGCCTTCGGGAAGATCGTCGCGCTCCTGCCGCTGGCCCAGGTCCTGGCGCCATCTTCACTCTGGCACTGAAGGCGAGGATGCTCTGTCTGCTGCAGGGCTAAGCAACCACCGCTGCTGTGCAGGCGCTGCAGCCTCCTGAGGCCCTCTCTGCCGAGCAGCGGCAGGCCTGGTTGCGAGACGCAGAATTCCTGCACGAGCTGCTGGACAACTCAAAGGTGGTCTTGCTTGTCCTTCTCCAAGCACTCCTCTCTTGCCCCACCTCTCAGACTTACATAGTTCTGCCCGGCACGATTGTGCAGGTGCGCCCGGCAGAGCTGCCGGCTCAGATCTCGACAGACCTGCGCCCCTATCAGCAGGAGGGCCTCAACTGGCTGGCGTTCCTGCGCCGCTGCGGCCTTCACGGCATCTTGGCAGACGACATGGGCCTGGGCAAGACGCTGCAGGCCACCGCGACGCTGACAGGTGCAGGCCGTCACAAGTCGCGGCACAGGTGGCCAGCGCCAGGTTTCGGCTCTGTGGCCCTCTGATCGCTGGCTGATGCTGCAGCCGCCCACCTGCACGCGCGCCAGACGGGTGCCGCACTGCGGCCGTCCCTCGTCGTCTGCCCGCAAGTCCTGGTCGGCCACTGGGCGTTCGAGATCAGCAAGTTCGTCAACGCGGAGGCGCTGCGCCCGCTGGCGTACGAGGGCGGCCCGCGGCAGCGCGAGGGGCTGCGGGCTGCGGCAGCGCCCGATGCGGTGGTCATCATGAGCTACGAGACACTGCGGGCGGACGTGAGCTGGGTGCAGCGCCAGACGTGGCGGTACTGCATCCTGGACGAGGGGCACATCATCCGCAACCCCAAGTCCAAGATCACCGAGGCGGGTGCTCCTGGGCCTAGCCTGCCGCGTCTGCGTCAGGCTGCTCCTCAAGCCAAGGAGCAGGCACCTCACCACGGCTCATTCCTGTGCGCAGGCAGTCAAGAAAGTGGTCGCCGAGCACCGGCTGCTGCTGACCGGCACGCCCATCCAGAACAGCGTGAACGAGCTGTGGGCGCTGTTCGACTTCCTCATGCCGGGCTTCCTGGGCAGCGAGGCCGAGTTCAACGCACGGTACGGCAAGGCCTACCGCAGCGCGCGCGCCTCGACGGTCGGCTCGCAGGAGGCGCAGGCCGCCTTTGTCGCCATGGACAGCCTGCACAAGCAGGTCCGCTCCCTCCGCAATCCGTGCGTATAAGCTGCCGGTTCTCAGCTCCTTGGGAAGGGCACCTTTGACGCAGCGCCACTGCCGCAGGTCATGCCCTTCATCCTGCGGCGGCAGAAGGACGCTGTGCTGGCCGACCTGCCGCCCAAGATCGTGCAGGACGTCTACTGCGTCATGTCGCCGCTGCAAGCCGAGCTGTACAACCAGTTTGCGGGCTCGGGGGCATCCCAGAGCGTGCAGGGCATGCTGGCAACACGTGCAGCCGGGCAGCAGGCCGCCGGCAGCGAGGCCAAGGATGCGCCTCACGTCTTCCAGGCGAGCTCTCGAATGAGTTCTCCGTGCCGCAGCCTGCTGACCGAGCCCCTCTGATATCCAACCAACTGCTGCTTCTGTCTTGTGCAGGCGCTGCAGTACATGCGCCGGCTGTGCAGCCACCCCCTCATGGTGCTGCAAGCGACCGACCCCAGCCACACCGCCGCCGCCCTGGGCGCGACGGGAACCAGCAGCTGGGAGCAGGCGGAGATGCGGCTGCACGATATCAGCCACGCGCCCAAGCTGGGCGCGCTGCTGCAGCTGCTGCAGCAGTGCAGCATCACCGACGCGAGCTCCCCTGCAGAGGCGCCTGCCAAGGGCGACCTCGACGGCCGGGAGTACGCGCACCGCGTGCTGGTCTTTGCGCAGTTCAAGCTCATGCTGGACCTGGTCGAGCGGGACGTCCTGACCCCGCTGAGCGTCCCCTTCCTCCGCCTGGACGGCAGGTCTGCCTCCAGCACCACTTTTTGCCCAGCGACGCTCCACAACTGCCTGCTGGACAGTGGCTTGACTTAAAAACTGTGCCGCGCAGCGTGGAGGCGTCTCGGCGGTTTGATGTCGTCCGGCGCTTCAACACCGACCCCAGCATCCCGATCATGCTGCTGACCACCAGCGTGGGCGGCTTGGGGCTGAACCTGACTGCAGCGGACACTGTGATCTTCCTCGAGCACGACTGGAACCCGATGAAGGACCTGCAGGCGCGGCAGCCGCCTGCCCTCCGACTTGGTAGGCATTAAAGACTGCTCGCCCGTAAGCCTGAGAGCCGCTCGTCGCTGGAATGCAGGCCATGGACCGCGCCCACAGGCTGGGCCAGAGCCGGACAGTGAACGTCTACCGCCTGCTGATGAAGGACAGCTTGGAGGAGCGCGTGATGAGCCTGCAGCAGTTCAAGACGGACGTGGCAAACGCTGTAATCAACCAGGTGGGACACGAATGGAAATTTGGCCTGTCCCGCCAGGCAGGTCCCCTGTCGTCGACGGTGCTGAAGCAATGTGCAACGCAATGCAGGAAAATGTGAGCCTGACCAAGATGGACACCAGCAAGCTGCTGGACATCTGGCGCCAGCCCGAGGGCAGCGCGGCCGTGCCCGGCCAGCAGGGCCCAGCAGCCGCAACCGATGCCACGGGCGCGCCTCGCGGGCTCAAGTCCCTTCTGGACGGCCTCGAAGACCTCTGCGACCAGAGCCAGTACGAAGAAGAGTTTTCGCTGGACGCGTTTGCGAAGAAGCTGGGCTAGCACTCGTCTGCCCAGCTGCTTTGCTGCCTTTATGAGCTACCCGTATTCTTGGCTGCGAACTGATAGAAGTGCCCAGGAACATTCGTCGTTGCTTGGTTTCACTGTGCTCTCCGGTGCTGCGTGTTTGTTTTTTGAGCAAAAGCAGGGGAACAGAGAACCATGAAAAATCCACAGCAGACACACGCGCTACTCCGGCTGGTCCGTCGGCTCGTCTGGCTGCTCTGCATGCTCTTTGGCCGGGGCTGGCTCCGGCTCAGCCGCGCCGGCTTCTCCCTCGGCGTCGGCCTCGGGCTGCGCCTCTGCAGGCTCGTCCGCCTCCTTGGCCGAGCTGCCCTCAGCGGCGGCCTCCTCCTTCCCGCTTTGCTCAGCGACAGCTGCAGCTGCAGCTGCCGCCTTGGCCTTCTGAGCCTCCTTCGTCGCCTCCTTCTCCTCCGGCGGAATGACCAGTTCCCGCAGGTTGTACTTGGCAAACTCCCGGAAGCGACGGGCGACACCGATCGTGCAAACGCTCTTCATCACCTGGACGACGATGGTCAGCTCGGGGTCGTTCAGGTCCACCTTGTGCGGCGGCTGCATGCCCGGCGCAAGGAGGATGAGTCAGCAGCCAGAACTCCCAGGGCCAGTGTCTTGGGAAGCAGCAAGCCGGCTGTTGCTGGTGGGTGAAAGCATCGTGCCTGCTTGATGCTCTCGATCACAGCGTTGATCACCTCCAGCCGGTCCAGCTTGGCGCTGGCCCGGTGGTCGAACTGCACCGAGAACTTGATGGGCTGCTCCTGCCCAGCAAAGTAGGGCTCCACAACCTTGGCGGCCGTCCGCCGCATCTCGTTCAGCGCCGCGTAGCCGACCATCTCGACGGGCGTGAAGCGCATGCAGAGCCGCGACTTGCACTTCTGCGTGCGCTTGATGTCCTCCGCGGCCGCCAACAGGATCTCTGGCGGTCCGGGGCCTGCTCGCCGGCCAGCCTGGGTCAGATGAGTTGGTGCTGCAGTCCCAGTGCTTCCACACAGCAGGAAGTGCATCGGGGAAGACCTGGGGCGTTGGGCGCCATGGTGATGTACACCAGACCTGCGACGCCGACCTTGTGGTAGGTGAACACCTTCAGCTTTGGGTTCTGCAGTTGAGCCACCTCCTCCGCAAGCAGCGCACTGATGTCCTGCCCGCTGCCGCCTGCCGCTGCGGGGGGCTGGTCGCTCTTGGGCAGCAGCCGCTCATAGTACTGCAGCGCAAGCGGCGGGCCTCAGCGCTGGAAGACCACAGGCCAGCAAGCAAGCTCGCGAATGAGCCCAGTCGCTCACCTCCTGGATCAGCTGGATCGCCTCGTGGCTTGCCGGCCACTCCTTGCCGTTTTGGCAGGAAACGAGGAAGCCCCGAGTGTTCAGCGGCAGGCTCGCGTTCTGCGCCTGCAGCGCGGCGGTGTCTCGGGGTCAGCAACACATGCACTGCTGGCTGTACAGGCGGCACGTAAATCGCTCGATCGCTCCAAACGTCGGCGGCGCAGCAAACTTTGGCCGGCATGCAATGCAGGTTTCGCCGCACCGTGTACTGCTTGGCCCGCTTTCCAGGCCCGCCGTACTTGCCCTCCGCCGAGCGCTTGCCCCGGCCCTTGCCATCCCCCATCGGTCTCGTGGAACGAGCTGTGTGCTTTTGAGCTCAACTTCGTTCCGGAAGCGTAAACTTGCCTTAATCAAAAGCTCGCAACAAGCGAGATCGACCGCAGAAGGCCAAGATGAGTGCCGTGATTGTGCCACAGGATTTGGACGCCGAGCGTACGTACACGCGCGTGCTGCAGAGCCTGACGGGCCTCCAGGAGGCTGCGGGCGCCATCGAGCAGCGCGTTGAGGAGTGCTTGTCGGAGGAACGAGGTGAGAAATGCTCTCCTGTACGCTTTGAATGGTCATACGCAGTCATGATGGTGTGCGTCGTCAAGCCCGGGGTGAGTGTTGGTCGTACTTGCAATGCAGAGGTGCTGCGGCAACTGGAGGCGAAGCTGCGGGCCGTTCAGGCAAAGATCGACCGCTTGTCACGCTCTGATGGCAAGGTCTGTGCTTGCCTTGCCGCTTGCTGGCCGCTTACAAGACTGTGCACGCTGACCAAGCACTGAACTCATCAAGATGTTGCAGGTGTTGAAGGCGAGCAGCCTGCTCAGGCTTCCGGAGATGGCGACAGAATGCGAGAGGAGGATAGCCACCCTATTTGCAGGTCAGTGCCTTGCGTTTGTTTGAGCTGTGACAGGGACGGGAGGTGCAGTGGGCTGACGGCCCTTCACTTACCGCAGAAAGCACGCAGCCGCCAAAGGTGGTGCTGGACTCGCTGACTATTCACGCACCGCGGGACTTCAGGGGCCAGCACACAAAGGAGCTGTACGCTTTCTTCAAGCAGGCACAGTCACAGGCGCAAACGCCCGAGGTAGGGGGCAGAGAATCCGGCGCCTCTGCAAACCATGATCTTTGTGCGTGCGAGTCAGACGTGCACTGCGTGCAGGATGCTGAGATCCTTGGTGGCGACTTCACATCGCCCTGCAGCCTTGTTCCCTTCGACACGAAGCCTGTGCACGCCAGCAGGTCTGCGCTTGCTCTGCCAGTGTGTGCCTGGAAGCTGCACTGCACTGCTGAGTGACAAACTGTATCCATCTCTTTTGCAGCGGCCATGGCGAGACAGACAGCCGCGACGCCCTTAGCATGCAGCTGTCGGTGAGACTGCAGCCACCTGCCCACGTCTTTGTCACCTTCCCCACGTCGAGTCGGCCAGCCTCTTTAGACAGTCGATTGCGTGCAGGCGAGCTCGCTGGCGGAGCAGCAGCTGCCTGAAAACGCACACCTGGCCGCTCAATCGCTGGTCGCGGAGAACATCGCGCTCATGCCACAGCTCGAGTTCCCCTCCTCGCTCCTGCAGGACAGGTGCGTGCGCTGACAGGCTTGCTGGTGCTTGCCTGCTGCGGCTTGCTGCCGCAGCATTTGCTCCCTAATGCAGTTAGTACAGTTACTACATTGCTTTTTCACCTGCAGGGTCCCGGGAGCACGATGCGAGGATGCTGGAAGCCAGTAGGGAGGCGCTGTGTTGAACAGACAATGCTATGCTCTGTTGATGGAAGCAAAGACCAAGTGCTATTGCTGCTTGCCGCTTTGTCGTAAAGCTGTAGGCCTGGCACATCCTGCTGCAGCCTGGCATGGCAGTCAGCAGCGTTGGGAAATTTAGCCTCACCGCACTCAGAATTGGCAGTTGGGAGGCTTCGCCTGGGCGAGACCCTCGCAGCTGCTGAGGCTCGCCCACACCAGAGCCCATGGCTGCAAGGGGGAATGCATTGAGTCGCTCACCCCCGCGCCACGCGCGGCTTGAGGCGCCCGCCTGATTTGATACGCGAGCATCACTCACGAGCAGAGGTGGTGAACCATGAGTTTCCGCGAATGGGTGTTCGAGCGCTTCGCGCCGTGTGTGATGGTCATCGCAACGCCGGAGGCCGAAGCGATGTGCCGCGACGGGAACGGCCTGTCAGTCGTGAACATGCTGCGGCCCTTTGGAGTGCTACCACATCTGAGCGGTACGCGCGCTGCGTCTCGGGCCTTGCTGCCGAGGACTGCAGCAAATCGCAGATGTATGCTTGGGCTTTGCGTGCTCCCGAACCTGAGCACAGGAATGGGGACGCAGTGCCCGTCAGGACGGTCGGTGAGCAGGCCTACCGCATCACCGAGTTCCGGCTGCGCTTCCACGAGGCCAGCACCATGCACATGCCCTCGCACGAGGTATGCGGCACCCAACAAACCAGGATGTGGCTCACAGCGTATGGCAGTGCCCACACACGTGTCACTGCGCAGGTCACGGAGGAGCACCTAAAGGCGGTGCTGACCAACCGCGCACGCCTCTCCCGCACGGAGGACAACATCGACCTGATGACGGCGCTGGTCAAGGGCGAGCTGCCGCAGCAGACGCCTTGGTTCGAGGAGTTCAAGCAGGAGTTCTTTCGCATGCTGTCCTTCTCAGACCTGGAGGCGTTCGACCACCCCATAGCCTGTGCGCAGTCCCCGTCTTCCCCTGCCTGCAACTGCCGCCAAGAGATTTCTATGCGGTGGCTGCAAATGGGTGGTTGTGGTGTCGCGCAGGTCTGTTGGTGGTGCATGCGGACGCAGCAGACCCAGTTCAGGAGGTGGGGAATCTGCTGGTGGAGGCGAACCTGCCCCCGCTCATGGCAGCTGGCGTGATGGAGAGCAAGCTGCCGCGGCACTGCCTGCTGCTGCACGACAACTCCTCAGCCACCCCCCTGTCTGTGTACGGCTCCGCTCCCTCTCTTGCTGCTTTACATCTTATCGTCTTGCAGCCTGGCTGTGTTGCTGTTGTTCTGAAGGCAGGCCTGAGCCAAGCCTGCCGCCACCTGTCGCCAGGGCCGAGGAGCGGCTGCGAATCGTAGCTGGTGAGTTCGGCGAGGCGGCTTGCCACCTGGTGCGGCTGAACAGTGGCAGCCCGGGCAAGCAGGCTGACGTGTCCCACCTCTTCAGCGCGCACATCCGTGCCGCCATCCCCGGCGGTGGCGCCGGCGAGCCTGCAGCCCATCCGGCCCACGGTCAGGTGGGGGCCGCAGACCAGCCGATGTGGCCAGGAGCAATGAATGGGCTCTGTGCGTTTTAGGCCCAGGCGCTTGGACGCCTGCCAGGAGTCAGCCTCTAACATTGGGAACTGCTGCTGCACAGCAGCTGGGCGCGCTGCTGTCCGAGTCAGACCTGAAGGGCCTGGCGGCTTTTGTGGAGGACTTCACGCTGCGTTTGCTGCTGCCCACGCTGGAGACGCGTATCCGCACCCTCTACCACCAGGTCCACCAGTCCCCTGCCGGCACGCACCCTTGGAACAAGCGTGCGGCTGCTCGCTGCGCGGCGCATGAGCTCTGCAGCAAGCGCGCAGGTGATGGCGATGCGCAAGGGCGTGCGCAACCAGCTGAAGAACCTGCTGTGGCGCTCCTCCAAGACGGCAGCGTTGGAGCAGCCGCGTGGCGCGGCAGCTGCCGGGCAGGCGCTGGGCGCGGACAGCGTGGAGGGGCAGATGCGCGCGCTGGCGGACCTGGCCTTCATGTTTCAGGACTACGAGACGTGCCTGGCCACGCTGCGCGTCCTGGCGGCTGATCTCCGCACAGACAAGGCCTGGCGGCACTATGCGGCCGCCCAGGCGCGCATCCTTAAAGGCCCCCTCCCTGGGGGCTCGTACTCAGGCTGGCAAGAGGCGCATGCTGAGCCGCCTGCGTGCTGAGCCTGTGCAGGAGATGATGGGCCTGGCGGCGTGCATGGCCGGCTCCCCGCCCTCGGCCGTAACCGGCCACTTCAGGGAGGCCTTTGCGCGCTACGACGCGCTCGCGGGGCAGTCCGGCTGGGGCGCGCGCCACCTGGCGACGCGCTCGCAGCTGCTGCTGGCTGAGTTCTGCTGCGGGCACGGGCTGTGGGGCGAGGCGAACGCGGCGCTCATGCGTGCGCAGAGCCAGGCGAGCACCCCGCCCAGGCCGCCAGCCAGCACTGCACGGCATCGAGCACGTGGGTCGATGTACAGTCACTGCCCGAGGCAAGCTCCCTCAGGTGCAGCTGGCGGGCTGACGGGCTGTCCTGTGGCAGGAGGAGAACCTGATCGCGGCGGTGCTGCTGGAGCAAGCGGCGCTCAACCTGCTGCATGCGCGTGTGCCCAGCGTGCGCAAGTGGGCCTTCCACCTCGTGCTGGCAGCGCTGCGCTTTGCCAACTGCCAGCAGCCGCAGCTGGCCAACCGCGCCTACCGGTCCGCCTTCCGCAGCCCCCCACTGACTCAGCTTCTTAACAACGTGGCAGCCTACTGCCGCTATCGAGTCGGGTACATGGGCGCAGCGCGCGCAACTGCGTCCTCTTGGCTTCCAGGCTGCAGGTGGTCAATTGCTGTGATGGACTGGTCTGTCGGCTGCGCCTGCAGGCAGGTCACGCGCGTGTTCGAGGGGCGCGGGTGGGGGCACATCGAGGCGCACCTGGAGGACATGCTGGGCAAGCACGCGGCCGAGACGGGCGCACCCCTGCAGGCCGCCCGCCACTTTGCGGCCGCGCTAGCCTGCGCCGGCACGGCTGCCGGCCGGCAGCGGCAGCTGCTGCGCGCGTTCGAAGAGGCGGTGGCCCGCCTGCGGCCCGAGCAGGCAGCGCACCTGCTTCCCCTAGTCGACCTGCTCGTGGCTGACAAACCGCGCATCAAGAGCGCTGACGAATGCGAGACGAGCTGCAGGCGCAGGAGCTGGCCGTCCACTTGCCGCTGCCGCGCATCGAGGCTGGCAGCGTCGAGATCGTGAACGACGACGCCGTAACCTACGCCACACCCGCCGCACGCACGGTGCCCGACAAGCTGTGGCGCGGCCTGGAAGGACCCTTGCTGGCAGGCGCGCTCCGGCAGCCCGGCTCTGCAATTCGACTCACTTCTTGCTGCCAGTGTCTGTGCCTGATTCGCGGCTGTGAGGGGCGGCAGGGCAGCAGGAGGGCGCGCACGGCAGCCGGCGCAAGCTGACCAGCCGGACGGCGGTGGTGGGGGAGGCCGTGGGTGTGCACATAAGCATGAGCAACCCGCTGGCAGTGCCGCTGGAGGTCTCGGGCCTGCAGGTGCATGTCGAGGCGACCACCGCCGACCAAGTTCAGGCGCGCTCCCTCTCGGCGCACCGCAGGCACCCGGGTGGCAGCCTCTTAGGCACATCTAGCGCCGCGTCGTTGGGTCGAAGCTCAGCCTCGCTGGGGATCTGGGCTCAGCTTGTCTGGCCGCTCGCCAGCATGCCACAGCAAGCCAGGCGCATGGCGTGCAGGAATCACAGGTGATGACATGCAAGAGTCCACTGATGTGCCCCAAAAGAAGGCTGAAACGCGAGCTGGCTTGCCGCTGCAGGTGGAGGAGCACGCGGTCACGCTGAAAGCGGGCGAGGCGGCGCGCGTGCGCCTGCAGTTCCGCGCGCTGCGGCCGGGCGAGCTGACGGTGGCGGGCGTGCGCTGGCGGCTTGCCGGCGGCGCTGCCGGCTACACGCCCCTGAGGTGCGCCACTCCTGGCTTGCCCTGAAACCGCACATGAGCCTCTGGCCGCCAGCATGCGCCACCGCAGACGCAGCATCTCATGGGCAGCACAGCATGCGGCGCCGGAAGCCTGGCAGGCTGATGGGAGTGTGGCTGGCCTGCAGGGAACGCGGCGCCGGGACCAGCAGCGACGGCAGCCTGGCGTTCAACGTTGTCCCGGCCATGCCGCAGCTGCAGGTCAGCTCCTGGCCAGTGCTTTGCAGCAGCTGCTCGCCTTCCAGCATGCGTGACGCGGGCTGCCTGCGGGGTCGCAGGTGGAGCTAGAGGGCCTGGAGCGCACTGTGTACGCGGACGAGCTCGTGCCCTGCACCGCCGTGCTGCGGAACGCAGGCGCTGTGCCGCTGCACGGCCTGCGGATGGCCGCCCTGCAGCCGGACCTGCACTGCTGCCGCTCGGACGCCGGCCATTCAGCAGACCGCGGCAGCCTGGCAGGTGAGCTTGCCGCGCCCGCGAGCGCCCTGATGCCACCGCCCTGTCCCCAGAGCGTCTCACGCCCTGCTGCGCCCCTCCAGGCTTTGCTGGCAGCGGCGAGGGCGGGCAGCAGCTCGCCGCCAGCCTGGCGCTGGGCAGCAGCGGGCGGCGCATGCACTCCTGGCCGCCGGAGCTGGCCATCCCGCCGGATGGCTGCCTGCGGTGGCCGCTGGTGCTGCACCCGCGCGCGGCCGGGCTGCTGGCACTGCATGCCGTCTGGCGCTACCAGGGGCCGGAGGGCGAGCCGGGCCTGCCGTGGCGCGTGCTGCGCTGGAGCCAGGCTGTCGACGTGCAGCCGCTGCTGACAGTGCAGCCCAGCGTCCTGCCATCAGCTGCCAGCCTGCAGGCTTGCCTGCTGCACCTGCAGCTGCGCAAGGCGGAGGTGCCTCCTCCTTCCGCAGGCCGGCATCCGCTTGATCTGACGCACAGGATGGCAGGCACCCATGCAGCGGCTTACCTCTGTTGCCGATCGCAGGCGCAGGAGCTGCAGCCCGTGACTGTCTCAGAGGTCGCCTGCAGCTCACCGGGCTGGTGCATTGCTGAGATGGCGGGGCCGAGCGGCCGGCAGCCGTCCGCCTGCCTTGCGGCCGACGTCCGCCTCACGGGCGCCCAGACGTTTGCAGCTTTTGAGGTCAGCCGGCAGGCCGAGCCTGGAGAAGCTGCGTCAGGTGCAGCCCCAGCTGACCTTCTGCAGGCCAATGGGGCTACCTGTGATGCTTCCCTCTACTGTTCACCGCTGGCCAGCCACTGAGGCTGAGCTGCTGCAGGCGGTTCCTGGCTCGCCGACGGCGTCATCGCCGAGCTCCATGCTGAGCGGCGGCGGTTGCAGCAGCTGCCTTCGGAAGCAGGACGGCGAGACGCCGATGGCAACGCTGCTCCTGCCGACCAGAAGGGGCTTGAACAGCCGGCAGAAGGCCAAGACGGCCTGGACCTTGCGGTCGGCTGGCGGCTGCGCGGCGCTATCGACAAGGCAGAGCACGTCGGAGTGACGCACCTGTGGCGCTGCCCGCTGCCGGTGTGCTCTCGCCCTCAGAGGCTTGCGCAGAGCCGGCAGCATGTGCCTGTGAAGCAGCGCGTTGCATGGTCCAGCTGTGGCTGCTGCAGCGGCGAGGGTGCTTGGCGGGTGCAGGAGGCGGCCGTGCTGCGAGCGCGGCTGGTGGGCGGGCTGGAGCATCGGTGGGATTTCGCACGAGGGCCGCTGCGCGCGGCGCTGCGGCTGCAGGTCTGCAACTGCCGCGGCGTCGACGCCTCCATCTGCTGCGAGACGGGCACCTCGCTGGATTTCCACGCGCCTGATGCCAAGGGCGCGCCCCAGACAGCGCCCGCCCACCCTAACACTGCAGCATGCGGCAGCAGCTCACCTGCAGGGTGCCGCGTGCAGGCGCGGAGTCGCGGCGGTGGCAGGTGCGGCTGTCAAAGGACGCCTCGGCGGCAGCTGCGGAGGCGGCGGCAGAGGAGCGGCCGTCGCCAGGGCAGCCCGGCAGCGCGGGTGCATCTCCGGCCGGCAGCGCCGCCCGGCGCACCTCCACTGGCTCGGGGGCCGCGCCGCCGGAAGAGGTGGTGCCTGCCGGGCCGCCCAGCAGCGCACTGTACCTGTGGGCCGGCAGCACGCGTGCCAGCATCGCGCGGCTGAAGCCGGGCGCGACCGCAGACCTCCTTCTGCAGGTGCGCCCCCTCGCCTGCCGGGCACCGTTTCTTTCTGGAATCAGACTGTCACAAGGGTCTGTGTGGTGAGGTCTTGACATCACAAACTGCTCCCTGCAGGTGCTCATCTTTACGCCAGGCGCCTTCCAGCTGACTGATTATGCCCTCTTCTGGACGTTTTCCGATGGCAGCATGAACACCGTCCAGCCGGGGCCGCCCATCTGCCTGCTGGCCGAGCAGCTGTGACGCTCCTGCCGAGTTGCCGCACTTGCCTGTGGCTTTCCGGTCGCAAATGCTCACAGGAACTTAAGTCTGAGAACGCTCTCACTGAGCATAAACAAAGCACAGTCATCGTACAATCTCTCTCTCACTCTCTCTCTCTCGCGCTTTCTATGAGTGTCTTTAATCGCTCTCGCTGCCGTAGCTGCCCAGCCCCAGCAGCGCTTCTCCACCGCCAGCAGCCTCGCCTGCCCGGGGCTCCTCGGCCTTTGGCTCAGGCTTGACCACCTGGCTGCTGCTCCCTGGCTCCGTCTTCACCCCAGCGCCGTTGCTGCCACCGGCCGCCTCTGGCTGCGGCTTCCGCCGCTTGTGCGTGACCTTGACCATGCCGCCGCGCACGCCAAAGCCGGGCGGCTCCGGCCCCTTCCGCTTCTCTGCCTGGCTAGGCGGAGGCTCCTCGGCGCCGTTGGCGGGCGGCGGCGAGCCGTCCAGCCTGCAGCAGGCCACAGAACTGCAGTCAGCATGCGGCCAAGTGGTGCCGGACAAAATCTTACTCTATTGAACCGCAGAGCGGCAGCGTGTCAGGGCAGCCAACAGGGCAGGGGGCGCACCGTTTGACGATCGTCGAGCGCTGCTGCAGGATCATGCGGCGCACGGCCGCCTCATCCTCCTCGTCCAGCGGCACCGCCGCGGCGTCCCCTTCGCCCTGCACGCTGTTACGCAGCGCGGCCAACGCCGCCTCGGTATCCACGCGCTCATGCCGGCTGTTCATGCTTTTGAGCTCGTCCAGCGCGTTCATGATGTCCATTTCTCGCTTCGAGTCGAGTGTCCGGTTCTCTAGCGCCTGCACTCTCAGCCATCCTGCCCTCAGCGAGCCACTTTCCACGCGAGTTTGCCGGCGTTTTCCAGGCTCCAGGTGAGACGCGCGCCTTCATGGCATTGCCGCGCTCCTCCTCCTCGCGCTCCGCCACCGCCTGCGCGACTGTGCGCTCCTTGTCGCGCCACGGCTCGTAGTTTCGTGTGGCCCCCTTCTCCATGGTGTAGTCAGTGTTGGCCGGGTCCGTCTTCAGGATGAACTCGGCCGCGCAGTGCGCGCAGCGGAAGTAGAAGCGCAGGATCTGGATGCCCAGATATGTCTCGCCCTCCACGTCCTGCAGGGAGTGAAGCAGACACACTTCTTGTCACGCTCACTCTGGACAGCGCCTGCTTTGCTGTTAGGGCCGCAGCAAACACGTTGCCTGCACGCCTGGGCAACATCAAAGGGCCGCTGGCAGCGCCAGGGGGTCGGGGATCACCTGCTTCTTGCAGTTGAACTTGGTGCCCTTGTACATGAAGTTGCCGCAGGTGTTGCAGCGCACGCTCATGGGCAGCATCATGCGCACTTTCATAGAATTGTGCTCCGCCCGCTTCCCGCGCGGCAGCTTTGCCGGATCGAAGTCCGGCGGGAAGTACTTGTTCAGCACCTTGCGTTCACCCATGGCTGCTGCTGTGGGAGGTCCCTGGCCGAGCGGCGGCGCTGTGAGGCGGGTGTGCTCGTTGAAAGAGTGGTGCTCGGTGGAAATCGCGGTCTCGGAAGTGGAAAGAATGCCAGCCTCAACCGCGGTTTCCGACATCTGCAGCGTTTGGCGGAGACAGCCCGACAGGCATGGAGGGCCGCGCGCTGACAGGAGGGCGGCAAGGCGTAGCGCCCGCCGCGTCGGATCCGGCTGCGCACCGGCCGCGGCGGCCGACCGCCGGACCAGCATGGCATGTGCAGACCGCCCCGGGGAGCAGGTGCGCGCGCTCGGAACCGCCATTTCGTGTGAAATTGGTGATTCGTATGGTTTCCATCCGACATCCGGTCCCGCAGCCGGCAAAGACTGCGGCGCCGACGGTGAATCCCGGCCGCATGGCTGTTGTGTACCCGGCGGGCCCGTTGCGTCCCGGCCGGGAGTCGGCCTGCATCGCGCCGTCTGCTGCAGGTGGAATGCCGATCGCCCGAAACCGCCCGCTGACAGGCGCGCTGCTGGCAGCAGGTGGCTGGGGCTGCAGCTGCAGTGCCGGGCGGCTGCGACAGGAGGCACGGCGTTGCAGCAGGTGGGCCGGCTGCCGCTGACGCCCAAGTACTACTCGCCCGCGCAGCAGTCGGGCCAGCCGGGCACGCAGGCGTATGAGGCGCCGCTGTGCGGCCGGCCAGAGCCGCTGGGCGCCACCCGTGACGCGGTGTGGCCCTCCCCTCCTGCAGCTGTTGGGCTCACCGGGACGGTGCAGCGCAGGCGCCTGAGGACCCTGCCCGCTCTGCAGACGGGTGTGAATTTTGCGCTGTTGGGCGGCGACGCGACCGCCGCGGAGCTCTGCCTGTTCACCGAGGGCGACCTGGCGGAGGGGCGCGTCTCCTTTGCCATCCCCCTGGACCCGGCCGCCAACCGCTCGGGCGACATCTGGCACGTCCATCTGCCGGGCGTCGACCCAGGGCTGCTGTACGGTGCGGCCCTTCGGCCCCCGGCCCCCTGCCAGCCCTGGACACCTCAGCAGCGCATGACTCGCCCCACTGCTGCAGGCTACCGCCTGGACGGCCCGCACCAACACACAGACCCGGGCGCCGCCGGCCACCGCTTTGACCCGGCACGCTCTCTTCCCTACATCTGCAGGCCCTGCAGAGCGTTGTTGTGAGGACAGGTGCTGAGGCCAGCCCGTCTGCCCTCTCCGCGCAGGAGGCCGTCATCCTGGACCCGTACGCGCACGCCATCATTTCGCGCAGGCGCTTTGGCGAGCTGGGCCCGGTGAGCCCCGCTCCCCCGCTGCTGGGCCTGCGACCGTCCCTGCATGGCGCGTGCAGGCAGCAGGCGCTCTGAGCCTCGGCTGGTGCCCCGAATCGACGCCAGGGAGGGGCCGTCGGCGTGCTCACGGGGCCGCCGCCGCGACCGCCGCAGGACCTGAACTACGAGTCGCCGGGCGTGCTGGGCCTGGCGCAGACGTGGCCGCAGGGTGCGTGCGCGCTGCCCGGCCCCTTCTCCTTCTTCGACTGGGAGGGCGACGAGCCGCTCAACCTGCCGATGGACGAGCTAATCATCTACGAGATGCACGTCCGCGGCTTCACCTGGGACGCCTCCTCCCGCGCGCGCTCCCCGGGTGCGGCCTGCCCCCCCTCCAATCCCCAACCGCACCGGCAGCCTGTCCGCCGCCCGCCGCAGCCTGGCTGCAAGCCGAGGAGTTGCCGCTGCTTCTGGCTAATCTGGCATGCTGTGTGCGAATCAGTGGGCCGCCGGCAGCTGCCGCCTGGCGCGTGCTGCTGGCTGCGTGCGCGGGGCCTGAGCCGTGCGCGACTGGCCTCAGGCACATACCTGGGCCTCACCGAGAAGCTGGACTACCTGGTCGACCTGGGCGTGAACGCGGTCGAGCTGCTGCCGATCCACGAGTTCAACGAGCTCGAGTACTACCAGGCCAGCCCGCCTCACTACTCGCCCCCCTGCAAACGTCAGTGGCTCTTGACAGCCCGGGGCATGAACAGTCGCCGCCGCAGCCCCACGGTCTGCGTGGCAGCGCGGTCACCGAGAGCGAACTCGGCTCCCTCGGGATATGACAGCATGGGCTGTTCCAGCTCACCGGCGCTCGGCTGACACCCGCACGCCCGGACCGGCGCCCGCAGCTGCTGCCGGACCAGAGCCACTTCCGCACCAACTACTGGGGCTACTCGACGGTCGGCTTCTTCGCGCCCATGGCGCGTTACTCGCAGGCCGCGCTGGAGGGCCGCGGGGGGGACGCGGTCGTGAACGAGTTCAAGACGATGGTGCGCGAGTGCCACAAGCGGGGCATCGAGGTCATCCTGGACGTGGTGTTCAACCACACGGCCGAGGGCAACGAGCAGGGGCCGACGCTATCCTTCCGGCACGCCGCCTGGCCTTCCCTCCCCACCACCCGGGGGCCCCTGCTGCGCCGCTGCATCCTGCCTGCGTGTCGTGGCTGAGCCCCTCCCTCTCTGGTCGGCGGCAGGGGCCTGGACAACCGGGTGTACTACATGCTCGCGCCCGAGGGGCAGTACTACAACTACTCGGGCTGCGGCAACACGTTCAACTGCAACCACCCCAAGGTGCGGACGTTCATCCTGGACTGCCTGCGCTACTGGGTGCTGGAGATGCACGTGGACGGCTTCCGCTTCGACCTGGCCTCCATCATGACGCGCGCGCCGAGCACGTGGCACCGCGAGGCCGACGGCGCGGCCAGCAGCCTGCACGCGAGCGCCGAGACGCAGGCCGCGCTCGAGCAGTACGTGCCCAACATCCCGACGCCGGCCGAGCTGCTGGAGGAGGCGCCGCCGCCGCCGCCCGACGCAGGTGCCGGCTTCCTCCTGCCAAAAGGGGGTTGGGGGGCTTTCATGCGCGCGCAGACTGCTCGGCTGTCTGCACCGCAGCGACTGCCTGCATGGCTGCTGTGAGCAGGGGAGGGGGCCTCGTTTTATGACGGGCTGGCTCGCGCCCGCCCGCAGGCGCGATGGCGGACGGCGCGGGCGCGCCCACCGGCACGCCGCTCACGCACCCGGCGCTGGTGGAGATGATCAGCGAGGACCCGGTGCTGCGCAACACCAAGCTGATCGCCGAGGCGTGGGACTGCGACGGCCTCAACCAGGTCGGCGCCTTCCCGCACTACGGCGGCCGCTGGGCCGAGTGGAACGGGCACTTCCGCGACACCGTCCGCACCTTCATCAAGGCGCGCGCCCCCCCCCTTCCTGCCTGCGGCACCTCCCCCTCCCAGGCCCTGCACGGCTGTGCAGCTGCCTGGCCCCTCAGGTTGCCCGGTTCCTGCGCATGCCATGGGCTGGCTGGCACTGAGCCTGCGGCGCGGCCGGCAGGGCACGGAGGGCCCCTGGGCCAGCGCGTTCGCCTCGGCGCTCTGCGGCTCGCCCAACATCTACGCCTCGCCGCCCGGCGAGGGCGACTGGTGGGGCAACGGGCTCGGCCGCAAGTGGCGCGGCAACCGCGGCCCCTCGCACTCTGTCAACTTCATCACCGCCCACGACGGCTTCAGCCTGGCCGACCTGGTCGCCTTCAACGAGAAGCACAACGACGCCAACGGCGAGGGCAACCAGTGCGCCGCCGCCCAGGGGGCGCTGCGGGGTGCAGCGCTGCCAGCGGACGTTCGCCCGACTGCCTGCCGGGCCGCGGGGCTCAGCCTGGAGCGCCCTGCCTGCGCAGGGACGGCGAGCGGCACAACATCACGTGGAACTGCGGCGTCGAGGGGCCGACGGCCGACCTGCGCATCCAGCGGCTGCGCGCGCGGCAGCAGCGCAACCTGGCGGCCGCGCTGCTGCTGGCGCAGGGCGTGCCCATGGTGCTGATGGGCGACGAGTACGGCCACTCCAAGGCGCGCCATACCCCCCGGCTCTCGGCAGTTGGGCCGTTCGATTCCGAGCAAGCAGGGCAACGGCTGCTGAGCGAGGTGGCGGCCGAGCGCAGGGCGGCAACAACAACACATACTGCCACGACTCAGAGCTCAACTGGTTCGACTGGCGCCAGGCGGAGGCGGACGAGACCGGCTTTGCACGCTTTTTCCGCCACCTCGTCAACCTCAGGCCCGCTTGCCGTCCCCCCTTCCGCTCCTTTGCCTGCCGCCTGCTGGGCCCGGCCCCGGCTGACGCCCCTTGCTGCCCGCCTCCGCGCCAGGCGGCAACGGCCGGAGCTGCGGCAGAAGCAGTACGTCGACGGCAGCACCATCCAGTGGCACGGCACCGAGGCGGGCAACCCCGACTGGACGGACGCCTCCCGCCTGGTCGCCTTCACGCTCAACGGCCAGGGCGGCTCGGGCGGCCTCTACGTCGCCTTCAACGCGGGCCACCGGCCGACGACGCTGCAGCTGCCGGACTGGCCCGGCCGCCAGTGGCGCCTGCTCATGGACACCAGCAGGGCAAGCTCTCAGTGTCCTGCAGAAGCACGGAAGACTTGTTCCCACTTGGGCAGCGCATGCTCCCTGTCGGTGCCGCCTGCATGTTGCGGAGCAAGGCTGGGGGCGCGCTGCTCTGCCTGCCGCCTGAGCCGGGCGGTGGCTGGCGGCACAGGTGGCCCCCTTTGACTTCCTGGTGGCGGACGAGCAGCTGTCGACGGAGCAGGTGGCGGCCGCGCACCAGGACTGCCACATGTGGACGGCCGACGGCCACTACCCGCTGCTGCCCTGGTCCTCCTGCGTGCTCGAGTCGGTCGCCTGGGAGGCGGCGCCCAACTTTGCGCCCTACTCCTCCGTCAAGCCCGCCTCCTAGACTATGTCAGCAGCCGCTGCTGCTGCCTGGACTGCCGAGTCCGCCGCTCGTGCGGGCTCGCTGTGTGTGTGTGTGTGTTGTGTTGTGTTGTGCCGCCGAGAGAGCACGCAGTTGTGCGTGTGGTTGTGCCCGCGGGTGCGGTGTATCTACGAACTGAACGCATGTAACGAATGCCTAGTCCAGCCCGGGGGGGCCTAGTCCAGCCGGGGGTTATGTTCAACTTGACAACCTGCGGTAAGGGGAGGGGGGGGGCATGGTAGTGTGCGAACACAAATAGTTTCCCATTCAGTTTCCCATTCACCCAATCCAAAAAACAGCGTCATGACGGGACTGTCGGGATTGCGCGGCGCTGAGGGCGAGGCGCCGGCGACGCCCACTGAGCGCACGAGTAAGCGGCGGAAGGCTGAGGTGTGCCCCTGCATTCTCTCTCTCCTACGCCCCCCCACCACCTGCAGCTCGGGCCCTTCTGGTGCCCCACGCTGCGCATGCGCCGGCTGCACTCCCTGCGCTGCGTCGCGGCCGGCGTGCTGCGCAATGCTCGCCTGCTTGGACCGGGAGCGCATTAAAGTGTCGGCAGACAAAGCGGTTGGCGAGCGAGGTTCTGCCGCGGGCTGCAGGAGCTTCCGTCGCTGGACGACAGCAACATCAATCCCAATCCCAGCTCAGGCTGCGCAGAAGGCGCGCTGCCGGCCGCATCCTGCCCGTCGACAGGCCGCCTTTCATGGCTGGCCTGCCAAACACGCCTGCTTTTGGGCGTATCCTTTCCTTAACAAACTCCCAGGACTGGAATGAGAAGGACCACTTGTGGGGTGCCAGGCATGGCGGGCAGCCGGGAGCTGTGGGGCGAGGTTGATGCCCCTCCTCGTTGGACGCATGGTCGGCGGCGATCTGCACTGCGCTCGCCTCCTGACGTGTTTGGCTCCGACGGCATGCCCGTCCCACCACCCTACCTGCCACCGGAGCTCAACTGGGCCAGGCATGCGCACCCTTTGTCCACTACGTCCCCGCGTGTCCCAGAGGGCCGGGGATGGGGAGCTGACAACGACTGCTGGGTGTGCAGCAGGGCCAGGAGCGCTTCCCACTGCACACAAGCGGGGCCAGATTCCGTAGAGCCCAGCACTGCGCTGGCACCAGACCGCCTGCTGCGAGGCCCGCAGCCTGGCTTTCCGTTTGACCTGGACGACGATACCTTTGAGGACCTCCTGCCAGACATGGCTGGAATGAAGGAGCGCGAGGCAGGCGGCTCCCGCGCCCACGCGCTGCACCGCTCCAGGCAGGCCATCCCATCCCTTTCCTGGCGCACCCGTGTCACTGTGTGCGCATGTCCTGTCGTTCGCCACCGCGCAGCTCGACCTCCTCTGCCTCAGCACAGCTCGCACCCTGCAGCTGGAGCTGGAGAGGGCGGCTCTCTTCAGCTGCTAGTCGTCCCCTGAGCCCCACTGCGGCTGCTCGGCAGGGCGCTGGCGGACGCGGAGGCTGCCCAGCAGATGGAGGAGGACATGGCTGACCTGCAGGCGGACCTGCTGAGTCAGCTGGGCCGGCCGCGGCCGCCGGCGCCGCCGCGGATGCCGCCGACCGCCTGGAGCAGCGCCGCAGAGCAGGCGCTGCGCCTGCGGCAGGAGCGCAGGCACGCCTCCCAAACGTCCGGGAAAGCTGCGCCGCCCCGTGCATCCCACACGATCATATTCGGGCTTGCGTGTTGCAGCACGACTCCAGCGCCGCTCCCCTTCCGGTGGCTCGCTCGGGCAGCGCCTCACCGTGCCGTTCCTGCCGCTGCTGCCAGGCACCGCGCGCGCTCCGGCCTCGGCTGGGCCCCGGGGTCGTTCGCCGAAGCCATGATGGGCATGCTGGCCGAGGGCGGCGGCCTCTCGGGCTCGCAGCTGAGCAGCCTGCAGCAGCACGTGGCGGCCATGCGGCAGGTGCTGGGCCACATGGCGGACCCAGGGGCGCTGCCGGCGCATCTGCTGTACACCGACCGCGACTTTGACGAGAACGACTACGAGGCGCTGCTGGCGCTCGACGACACGGTGGCCAGCCGCAAGGGTGGGGCGGCCCCCTCCCCCCTTGCGTTGCCGGCAGGAGGGCAGAGCTGCTGAGGCGCGGCTTGCGGGCTGAGGCTGGTGGGGGAGTGCAGTGGCGTTGTGGGGTGTGGGCGGCCAGCCAGACTGCCTGTTGCTGGAACGCCGTCCAAGTCAGGTCGTTTGCTGTGGACGCCTGACTGGTCGAAACGGTCACTGATGAGGGCGACCGCCCGCCTGCAGGCGCGAGCCAGGCGCAGATCGACGGCATCCCGACCGCGGTCGTCGGCGCGGGGCCGCGGCTGGAGGCGGAGCCGCGCTGCCCCATCTGCCTGGAGGACCTGGTGCCGGGCGCGGTGCTGCGCTGCCTGCCGTGCCGCCACAGCTACCACGCGGCCTGCCTCGACCGCTGGCTCGCGCAGAAGGCGACCTGCCCCATCTGCCAGCAGGGCCTGCCCGGCGTGTGAGGCCACCTGCCAGGTCGGCGCCTGGGCAGCTGGTGTAGCACGGGCTTGCAGAGAGCAACCCGTTGCATTTCCGGTTCTTTGGCTGAGTTGTGTGTCTTCTGTTTTTCTTTCCTTGTATGGTCTGCCACTGGGGCCGCGCCCTTGCCCAGGACGCGCCAGAGGTACTCTTGTTTCGCGTCGGCAGCGTGCAACAACGGGCAGAGACGCGGCGTGCTCATGTGCTCAAGTGTAGCAAGCACGCTGGCGAGCTCGCAGGTGTGCTAGTGTAACAGTTCCCTTCGGAAGAAAGCGTGCATCCAGCAGGCCCACACGAGTGTGTGACACTTAAGCGGAACTAGCACTGGGTTCACTCTCGGCTACTCTATCATGCATTGCACAGCAGAAAAGCATATCACAGCCGGTTGACAAGGTGGCGCAGGCAGCCTTCTGCCTGGCTCCGGTACCTGCAGGCATTCTCCCACTCAGGCCTGGCAGCGCAGCCGACAGAGGGGGGTGGCTGCTGCCGGGGTTCGGGCGCACCCGTAGCCAAAGAGGTGCGTGTGATTCAGGTAGTGGTAAGCCAGGTAGATCTGTCTCCGGTCCTCAAAACCTGCAGCTGACTTGCTCGGCCCCTGCCAGTCTGGCAGGCGACGTGACTGGGCGTGCACAAGCCGGGGAGTTGCGGTGCAGACCTGGGTCCTCCGGAATGAGGGAGCGGTAGCCTTTCCAGAAGGCTGCGGCGAGGCGGAGCAAAGATCAGGCCAAAGGGGGAAGGGGGGGGGGGGCAGCGCAGTGCTGCTGGGCAGCATGCGCAGGCAAGGGCTCACCCTGGGAGAAGCCGGCACACCAGGACATGCCTGCAGGTCCCAGGCCAGGGAAGGTCAAGAAGGGCACCGGACTGACTGGGCTCATTCCTGAGCCGGCTTGCACGGGAGCGCACCAAACTCTGCCTCATGGTGGCCCTGCAAGTCGGGCACGGTGGCATCAGATGAGCCTGGTAGCGGTGATTATGCCCACTTCAGAGCCGCTGGAACTTTCAAAGGGGAGCTCGTACATAGTAGACGGCTGGGTCCAGAATCGTCCAGCCGCCGCCCTCCACAGGCGACATGTTGCCGCTCCACAGGTCACCGTGCAGCAGGCTCGGCTTGACCTGCAGAATCAGACCAGCTCAGCCAGCACACGCTGGCTGCCTCATCTTGACCTTGATAGGCCACTCGGCTGCGGCAGTCCCTGGGACCAGCCGGTGCGGCTGAGCCTCTTGCTGCGGCGGCAGGGAGCGCGCCTCGATGCCTTCAAAAAATTTGCCCAGGTTTGGCAGCAGGCGGTCGCCGAGCTGGTTCAGGCCGGCGTCGTTTATGAGGCCCAGCATGTGGCCGATGCGGCGCTCAGCCAGGAACGCCACCCAGTCGTCCATCCAGCCGTTGGGCTGCAGCGGAGTATCCGCAGGCAGGCTTCAGGCCACACGCAGCAGCAGCTTTGGCCGGGAAGGCCCGGAGCTTTGCCGTTCCCAGTCCACCGCCAGAACAGGGCGGGAACTCTGGTCGGCTCCATGACACTGGTCAACTGAGCATCCAGCTGGCGAGTTCCAGTTTTGCGGCACCTGCTTCGTCCCGCCGATGGTGTTGTTGACCTCAAAGCCAAACTTGCCCTGCCGCGCGTTCTCGTCCTGCCAGTGAGAGACAGGCTTCAGCAGCCAACCGCAGGAGGCACTCGTGTGGCAGCAGTTGCGCTCAAACGAGCACAAAACCAGGGGCAGCCGCGTGCCTTGGGGGCCGCGAGGTGCATCTGGGCGAGGCCACGTCCCAGCGCCTCCTGGTCTGAGCGGCCGCCAAAGGTGATGTGCTCCATCACTATGAACGCGCGCTGCCCCTTGACCGCCTCGCCGACATGGAAGACCTGGGGGATACGTAGCGACTGCGTCTCCTTGGCAGCCTCTGCGCACCAAAGAGCCTGTTTGTGGGTTGCGGAGTGGCGGCAGAAATACCAAAGCAAAGCGGCAAAAGCAGGGCAGCGCAGTGGCAGCTACGCAGCTGGTTTGCTTGCACATACGGTCACAGCGACAGCTGCCAGAGCTGTGAGCCTGCCCGCCTGTTGCTCCCGGGGGAGCGATACATGGGGGGAAGAGGACGTGCCGTGCAGAGCGCGCAGCCCCGCTGCCTCCGCCTTGAACATCTCCAGTCCTCCACGGCGCGCCTCCTTGACAAAGTACTTCTGCCCGCGCAGCATCTCATAGACGCTGGCTGAAGACCAGGAGCTGCCGCCCAAGGAGCGCGTGGCAGTCACCTTCTTGCCCTCCAAATTCTCCTCTATCCATCCCGCTACGCTGTCGCTTGCCCTGCGCGCGCACGTCGGCTCCCTCACACGCGAGTTTGGGCATGCCAAGCACGCATGCAAGCCGCAGAAGTAATTTGCTCCGTGCTTTTACGTGGCAAGAAGAACGGATGCTATGTGTCTAGTGTACTGAAGTGTTCCAGAATCACCCAGGGCGCGCGGCAGACCCGGCTTTCGCCTGTGAAGACGCCATGCTCCTACTCCTGCGTGGTCTGGTCACCGGCGGCGAGCTGTGCAGGGGGCAGCCGAGCAGCTGGCGCCCCTTGAGCTGCACGCACACCATCGAGCAAAAAAACAGCGGCTGTCTGCAAATCGGCAGGAAAAAGTGCGGACGGAGTTAGGGCCTCGCAAAGCCCGGTTTCGAACGGACCCGGGCGGGAAGACCGGATCCTTCGCCTCAAAGCGCCGTTCACACATCGGACCAGGATGCAGGGCCGCATCGCGCTGGAAGAGCTCAACCGAGAGCTGGATGCCGCGCGCACAAGCGTGGAGGCCTGGGCTGATGCCAAAGTCGCTTCCGCCAGCGAGTTGCGGCGGAAGCACATCAAGCTGGTCGACGATCACAAGAGTGCGTCGCATACTGGCTGGTAGCGGAGCCGTGCCGTCTTGTTGCGACTGATGTCCTCGCATGGGCGCGTGCAGGCTCCATCGCCAGCCTGAGGAGCAGCCAGCAGAGCCTGGCGCACGAGGCGGAGCAGGTGAAGCAAAGTGAGTGGTCCTCCTGACTTGCAGTCTGTCAGCTGCTTGGATGTTGACCATGCTGCTGCAGACCGACTGGCCGGCTCATCTGTCGCAGAGCTGGCCGCGGAGGACTCGGAGCAGGCGGCACTGCAGGAGGATGTGCGCAACCTCGAGGCGGCGGAGTCGCAGGCTGAGGGCCAGCTGCAGGCGCTGCAGGGCGAAGTCTCTGGAAAAGCAGAGGAGCTGAGCAGCAGGGAAGCGGGTGCGCCAGCGCCTCGCCCAGCTGGGGCGCACTGGCAGCTGTTCATGCCTGCATGGCTGAGCCAGGCGTCTGCCTGCAGACCTGGCCGCCCAGCAGGAGAAGGCAGCCGCCAAGCTGGAGCGCTTGCGGGCGCAGCTGCACCGCTTCTCGCAGCGCCTCGGCCTCAGTTTTGAGCAGTCGGATGGTGGGCTTCGCTTCTGAGCTTCCCAACTTCACACGCGTGCGGGCAGCATGCTGAGCTCCGTCCGTGCGGACGCACGCAGAGGTGCAAGGCGAGCTGTGCCTGGTCTTCACTGCGCTCGACCCAGCCGACCCCGACCGCAAGTTTGTCGTCGGAATCTGCGTGCAGCCGGGCGACCGATACGAGGGTGCCTGCGCCTCCCACCCTCCCCAGCGCTGCAACCGCCAGACCAGGCTGCTGCTGACACGGCTGATGCCCGGCCCCTGCAGTGAGCAGCTGCCGGCCGAGCGTGCCGGGCGTCGACGAGTGCCTGCGGACGCTGAACGAGACCGGCAACTTTGGCGGCTTTGTGACGGCGATGCGGGCGAAATTCCGGCAGCTCGTCGTTGGGCAGCCCTGAGGCAGCAGCCTGTATTTGATGGCCTCGCGCTTTGCTTGCTACAGGAGCTTCACGTCTGTAAATCATCATTTGCTCATCGTTTCCTGATCAGCCAGCCACAAAATCTGTAAGAACCATCGAGGCACCACTGCACGACTTCGGCACACGCTACTGCCACTCGGAAACCAAGGAAGCGCAGGCGGCATCATAGGGCGCACTGGAAAGGCACGCCTGCTGGATTACTGGGCAGCAAAGTCGAAGCCACTCGGCTCATGGCAGCGCCTCCTCGGCGCCGAGCAGCTGCATCAGCTTGGCCGACCCGGTGCCGAATCCCAGTGGGTGCGGGTCCGGCAGGGGGGCCGGCCTGCCGCCAGCCGCCCCTCGCTGGCTCACGGGCGACAGCTGCAGCCGGTCCTCGCCACCGGCAGTCTCTGAAGCAGGCCCGCTGACGGCAACAGCCTGCAGCAGGCGGCGGCAGAAGCCTCAGTCCGGATTCCGGCTCGGCATGCTGCAACTCACGGAGGGTAGAGCCACAGCCGCACCTGCTCGCATGCCTCCGGCTCGGGCGCAGCCTCTGCAGCCGGTGCGCTCGCGGCAGCGCGCTCGAGCTCGCTGTCTTTGGCAGCTCGAGGCGGCGCTGCTTCCGGCGGGAGCATGACGATGGCGGGGATCAGCCCAGTGCCAGCTCCGTCCGCCGACAGAGCCCTCCGCAGCCTGCTGGGTGGTGCCAGCAGCGTCATCCAGCCGCCAGCGTGCTGACATGGGGACGCGGCGGCAGGTGCGCGCCTGAGCTTTGAGGCCTCCGCTGCTGGTATGAGGCAGCAGTCGCCAGGCTCGCCCGCAGGCTCCAGCCCCATCTGACCGCTGATGGACTGCAGGAGGGCACAGCCGCTTGCTCCGGTGAGTCACAGGCAGGCAGACGTGCAGCGGCTCCCAGCGAGCGGCTCACTCCCGCGGATCCCATCCAAGCAGCAGAGAGCAAACCTGCAGCGCGATGTCCAGCCTGTCGCGCTCCGCAGCGACCGCCTGCAGCCGCTCGGCCTGCAGCCGCGCGCCCTCCTCCAGCCGCCGCAGCTCCTCTGCGCCGGCCGCCTCGCGCTGCAGCCGCCTCTGGCCCAGTCAGCGGGCGCACCGCGGGGCAGCAGACCCGGCTTGATCGCGTGAAGCTGAGGGCCCCGCCTGCTGGTGCGCGCTGATGGTCTGCTCCAGAGCTGTGGCCCCCTCGGCACGCAACGCCGTCAGCTCCCTGCATGCCAGCCGCTGTTGAGAAACACAGGCGCCGGCAGCCTGATTGGGCATGCGCTGAGGCCAGGCAGTCGCAGAACGGCGTGTGTGGGGGCACCTGGCGTGGGCCTGCTCCCGCAGAAAGCGCTCGCGCTCGCCCTGCGCCCGCAGCGCCAGCAGGTCCGCCTCGGCGGCGGTCGCCCGCCGGGAGGCCTCCTCCAGGGCCATGCTGAGCGCCTGCAGGCCCGGCCGCCCCCTCTCCTTTGCGCCCCAATCTCGCCCGGAGCTGGCAGGGCGACAGGCAGACGGGGCGCGCCTGCCCCTCCGCCGCCGAGTCAGCCAGCCGGCGCTCCAGCAGCGCCGCCGCGGCCACCCGCTGCCCGAGGCTGATGCGCAGGCCGTGGCACTGCTGCCGCGCCTCCGCAAGCTGCTGCCTCAGCTCGCCGGCCTGCGAGCGCCACGACATGCGTCACTGCAGGCATCCGATCCTTGCAAGAGACGCAGGCATCTATCAGCTGGAACCACGCCTGGCCGCCGCCGCCCGCCTGGGACGCAGCCAGCTGCTCCTCCAGGTCCCGCGCCTGCTGCTCCACGCCCGCCCGCTCCTGCATCTGCCGCCGCTCGTAGCGCCGCAGGTCGGCCTTCAGCACGCAGCGCACCTCCCGGCACTCCCAGCCCAGCGCCTGCAGCGCGCGCACCTCTGTCAGCAACCAGGCGGCAGATCCTCCTCGCCACCAGGGGCCAGCCGGAAAGCATGCCTTTTGCCGCTTGCTGTTGACGTATCCGCCGGCTGCTTGGCACCACTCCCAGCGCTCGCAGGCGCCCGGCTTTTGGCCGCCGAGCCGGGGCGGGCTGGCGGCGCCAGGCGCGGCCTGCAGCAGGCAGCCGTCCGCGCTGCAGCGCACGTGCAGAGTCTTTAGCGCACAGCTGGAGTGTCCAGGCAGGGCCGAGCAGCTGCTGGGGAGGGCGCCCTGCCTGTAGGACCGGAAGGCTGTGTGGCCGCCACTCTCGATGACTGCAAAGACCGCAGACGCGGGCAGGAACGCCGGCGTGGGCCCCTCTGCGAGGGGTGGGGCTAGGTGTCAGCGCGGTTCGGCATAGGTCTGCCGGCGACCACCTGCTGGCCTGATGTACGCACCTTGCCACGAGTCTGGCACCGCCTGCAAGCACCAGGCGCCGCCCTCCTGCCGAGCGACCAGCAGCTCTCCTCCCGTAGTGAGAAAGCAGACAAGCGACCCTGGAGGCAGTGGCCGCTGCGCTGCTGCCGCGGCCGCGAGCTGCAGGCCATCATCCGCGTCGTCCAGTGGGTGGCTGCCAATCGAGGAGGGCGTGGCCGTGGTGGCCAGCCTGCTGCTCTCCTCGCTACCATCGCTGCTGGGCGACGGCGGCTCAGCTCCCTCCTGCTGCGGCTCCGACCTGCAGGGGACAGCCGAGCCTGCTGTGACGCATTTGCTTGTCCATTCCCGCAGACGAACGCGAGTACGTCAATCCTGAAGTTCGCATGTGTGGACAACACAGCTCGCCTTTTGGCCGCCAAAAGCTTGACGACCAGGCCGCCGACGGCCCAGCCCGCGGCCGCCGCGTACGCCATGGCGCTTGCGCCTCTAGTTGGCCTTGAATTGCGTCGGAACAAGTTTGAAGCGATAGTGGCGGGAGGAGCCCTGATGGGGGCCCTTCTTCCCACTTGCTGCCACCACCCCTTGTCCCGTTGGTGCAGCCAACATCACATCTGCTCCGCATCAGGCCTTATGCGATCGACGCTGTTCTAATCGCGGGCCTGGGCGAGGTAGCCTCAATCTGCATCCTCCAATCCTCCAACAAACTGCTGGAGATACAGCGGATCTGCGAGGGCGCTCGACTCAATGGCAGCGCTTCAAGTCAGCTTGGTGAATCACAGTTCTCTGCTGCCCCAAATTATCCATCGCCTGGGCATGCCACCCCCACTTTGCTCCGGCTTTCCTGCACCAACTGCCGCGAGCTTTTTCTCGACAGCGCCCCTCTTTCAGACCCAACTCACGGAGGCCCTGCTGACCTGCAGGCCGCGAGCTCGCTACTCGCAGTACTCTTGTTCTTGAAGTTTTGGCACAGCAAGGCGGTGCTGATAGCAGCTCTCGGTCTCCTTTACGTCGCGGTCTCGCAGGTCCGGCTTCACGTCCCGCTGTTAGAACTCGCACTTGGTGACCACGGGCTGCCTGAAGAACTCCTGGCACCGCCGCGTGCAGGGAGGCATTGCCATGCGCTCGCGAGCGGTGTCAGCTACCCAAAGAGACGCGCCAGACTCTGCAACGAGAGTGAGTCTCTCTTCTATTGTGGTAGCCGCTGATTTTCTATGAGTAGCTCATCATGAAATTCACAGCAGGTGCGGGAGCTGGAGCACGCGATGGAGCGGAAGGAGCTTGAGCACCGCACAGCCGTGGAGGCCATGAAAGTGAAGCAGAACGAGGTGCTTCTCAAGGTACAGAAGCTCGAGCAGGCACTTACGCGTGCCTCAGCACCCGGACCAAGCGTGCCGACCGTGAGCCGGCCGCAGGCGATCTGACCCCTGCTTTTCTGGACCTCCATTTTGGTGCCATTTGCTGGTTCATTGCTTGCTCATTTACTTGCGTGACAGGCCCTATCACGGCTGACATGCCCATGTTTGATTTCAGCTAGACATTTACTCTTGCCTACTGCTCGTCAGAGGGCCACTGATGGTCCACTCCGCTGCAGCAAGGCGCTGAGGGTCGCACAGCAGAATTGCTTCCAGAAAATGGGAAGAAGTCATGCTCATGGCTCTCAACAGCCCCGCCCCAGCCGAACAGCCCCCAGGGGTAGATGAGCCTGGGAAGGCCTGGCTGCGCCCTGCCAGTCGTGCTCACGAGCTAAAGGCTGCAGTTGCCTTGTGATGCCTCAGTCTCTTCCTTGGTCCTATTCCTGCAGCGGTGAATGCGTCCACTGTGCCCTGCCAGACATCTTAACATCTGGCAAGAAGAATAGACCTCTCCCCTATGGGCCCCTCCAGCGATCGAGTCTGTCGAGAGGATAGGCCTATGGGCCCCTCCAGCGATCGAGTCTGTCGAGAGGATAGGCCTGATGGCCTGAGAATGCAGACTCTGCTTCTGGTGGCTCTGGAAACTGCCACCGCTTTCCCAAATGTTGCACCCTGCCACAGCAGCATTCTTCTCGATGATGGCTAAGAGGCGCCTGCAAGTGTGTCTGTGCCGCTGCACTGCCAGACTCGACACGTCAAGCAGACGGTCCCGAGCTGAACATGTGGCTACTTTTCTGCTGGGTTGCGGTGTGGCGAGCCAGGTGCAGTGAGCAGCTGCCACCACATCGGCTCTGAGCGCCTAGCAGCCTGCCGATAGCCTCTGGCACTGCATCGCCCAAGCAGGCGGCAGGGAAGGGGCTGCCAATGTGCGCCCAGAGCTGACTCTGCCATTGGAAGCGCTTGAGGGACCATATGGAGCGCGCCAGACCTCGCCTGTGGCGGCCCTCGCAAGCCCCCAGCAGAGTGGCGCGCCTTTTTCCATTCAAAAGATTATAACCTTGACGAGAGACAAACGGTAGGCAGCATCTTCTGCTGCCTGCTGAGCAGTTTGATCAGCCTAGGTGGGCAGAAGTTAGGCGCATCACAAAGCCGCGAAGGCGACATCACCGCCGACTTTGTGATCCCTGCTTGATGCCCACCTAGAAAAACGGTAGGTCGCCAGGACCAGGACCCGTTGCTCAGTATTTGCTGCGCCAGCTAGTTCAGAGCGTGCCTATAATGTCTGCTCATACGCTGCAAAGCGAACTCTGATGAGCCGCTTCTCGGATGCAGCACGTCTGTGTCAGATTGGACCGGAACGGCCTGCAGCCGCGCAGGAGTTGCTATTCCTTACCTTTATCACGGCGGCCGAGCACGCCAGCGGCAGTGCAGTGTGGAAGGCACCGGCTGCACTGAGTGGCAGCAGTTCACTGGTACAGACAGCAGACAAGCTGGCCAGCCAGAGCAACACACGCTCGCCAACACTCCATCGATGGTTTGGGGCTCATCAACGCCTGTAGCTTGGATAGCGCCATTGAGTATGAGCACAAGGTACACAGAGGAGGACTACAGCCGCATGAATGGGATCGCGGACTAGGACATGAAGAAACGGGCTGCACGAGCGGTGCGCTGCCTACCCCTCCCATGTCATATCAAAGGCCTGCGAAATGCCGCCTACCGCCGGCCGCTGACCAGAGAACGATGTGTCGCTAGGAGTCAGTCTTGGACGAGGGCTACTGGCTGACTCTGGTAACCTGGCTGAGGCGTACCTGCCGCCTGGTGCGGCATCTCTCAATGGCCGCCTCGCCCGCCCCCTTCCCCTGCTGGCTCACCTGCTGCTGGCTGTGCAGACACGGGCAGCCTCTCCTACTTGGACGACGAAGAGAGAGAGCCTCCACCAGAGCAGCGGTATCAGCCGGTGCGTTTCTCGCAGCCATACAGCCGAGGCGGTGCAGGTTCACTTGTCGCCCAAAGTCGTTCACCCGTCATGACGATCGAGGCAATTGTCAGGTCAAGGCCGCCAGCGCTGGCGGTCATTCATGAGGAGATGACCTCCTCGTCTCTTCTCCGCGAGGCCTGCTCTACAAGCGCATGGTGCCTCAGCACCAACTCCATGCCACCGGCTTCCTCGTGCTTGGTGGGCTGCCCGTATTGCATTTTCTATCACCAGACTAGGCCACTGCCGCCCTTGGGTCTCATTGCCTGCCCCCCTCTACTAGGAACCTGCTGCCCAGGGCTTGGCCATTTCACCGTGTCGGGCCCTCAGCGGGCGGCACACGCCCCAGACTGAGGCGCTCATCTGACCGCAGGACAAACGGGCAAACAGAGCACATTGCCTGATCCCAACTCGGGCCTCCAGCGGCTGCGTGAGCTGCTCATCGCAACGCCAGTGCTCCTGGCAGCCACCCGTGCCACACGCTGCCGCCAGCGCTCGTCTGCGGCCACGGCAGCAATCTCTTTTGGCTCCTGACGGTGCGCGTCATGGGCGATTGTCTTCCTTTTGCAGCCATGCCTTTCCGCCTGGCAGCTGGCAGCACGCCGCTGCACCCCGCCGGCACGCCCTCATCTTCCTGAACTGCCTGTACGACTTGAAGGAGAGGCTGCTCCTGAGAGCATGCAGCCCGCAGGGCACAGGTGTTTTTGGCGGAGGCATCAGCCAGAGCGCCCGGCGCTGAGGCTCTGGTAGGTGATGGGTGATGCTGGTGTGTGGACGCCGGTAAATACCTGTGGACATTAGAGCTTATTCTGGGTGAGCTTACAAAGCTCTCCGTACTCTGCCGATGTTGCCAAACTTTTTGAAGCTCGGTGCAGGCAAGCAGGCAGGCTTTCCTGCGGCCGAGCACCGGCCGGCGCAGCGCGAGCCGCGCGCCTGCCTGGCTGAGCAGCAAAGTGGCTAAACCAGCCGCCATCCGCCATCAGCGACTCCATGGGGGGCGCCTACGCCATGCTACCCGCGCATGCTTGCCACGACTTGCAGACAGGAGACTGGGGGGCTACGAGGGCGGCTCTGGGCTCCAAATTGCTCTAGACTCCCCTGCGTCCACAGCAGCAGGCAGCTGCGAAGTGCTACCACAGCAGCAGCCAGCCAATGAGGCCGCAGCCTGTCATGCAGCCGGCCGACCCAGGAGCGCGTCCGCCGAGGCAGAGCGAGACAACCTGTGGCAGAGCGTCACGGGATAGCTCACCTGGCTGTTTGCCAGTGGTCAATGGCAGGTACCACCAGCTTCCACGCACCTGCCACCTGCTCATGTATCGATTCTGCTCGACTAGCCACTGACCGACTGCAAGCTGAAGGCAGATACTCACCAGCCGCGTTGCCATGCAGGCCGCTGCACAAACGCCAGCCGCAGCTACGCTGCTATCATCAGCAGCCGCCTACAGCTGCTGTTGCTCCCAGGACAACGCCAGCGGCAGAGTCCGTCCTGGCTTGGCAGTGGCCGGGGCACTCGCCATCCGCCTTTGCAGCCAATGACACGCAGCCCACACGTGGCGCGGCCTGCAGCCAGCGGGCCTGACACTGTGGCTCTGGCGGGTTCATCGGTGCATGGGCGCCGGTAATTTCCCTGACGACGGAGCTTTCCTGTGATAGGGCCGAGCTCTTGGAGCTCCGCGCCTCCCCAGTAGAGCAGGCAAGGCTCCCGTTCCACCAATTTTCACAGTAGTAGCCACTACGTAGCCTCTCATAGCCCCGCTAGGGAGTCTGCGCGCGCCCCACATTACTACCTCTTGCTGCCTGCACACGTGCAGCCCTACGATCCTTCCCCGCTATGCACTGCTGATGCGCCTCGCTGCATCTGCAGGTACCCTCGCCGCCTCCTTTGTCTCTGGCAGTATCTCCTCGCTGGAGGACTTACTGCCCGGCCTCTTGTTAGAAGGCTGCCTGCGTTGCACCAGCAAGGCCGGGTGAGTTTGCCTGCATCAATCTCAACCGTCCTTGGAACAGGCAGTCTCCCGGCACGTGCCCAGCGGCGACAACACTCATGCACGGTGCAGGCACGCTGCTGAGAGCAATTTGGCGGCACGCGACCCCGCCCATTCCTTCATCGCGGAGCCGCCAGAGTCCTCCGCTGGCAACCTGCGCTTGGCCTCGAGCCTGATCTCGTGCTCTCTGGCGTCAGCAGCGAGCGGTGGCAATGATGGTGCGCGACCATTCCCGCCTTGATTGCCTTGATGGGCTGCCAGCAGACGCGGATTGTCAGCTGGAAGAATTGGCGGCCTGTACAAGTTCTGCTGGTGCTGATATTCAGAGCCAGGTGCTGGCTGGCCTCTGATAAGCGCCTCATTCTGCAGGCTCAGGATCGGAGGCCTCCTCTTCTGCGTCCACACCCGTCCGCAAGGGCGGCCGCCACGCTGCTGCGGTCAAGCCAACAGCCGTCCGCCGCAGCAGCCGGCTGGCGGCAAAGGGGGCGGCAAAAGTGTGAAAGGTTTCTCCTCTCTCAGAGCGCAAGCGGGCAGCGATCAATGTGGACCAGCCATCAGCAGCCAGCAATGTCTCGTGATCTCGCGCCACCAGTGAATGAGCATGCCTTGAGCCATGGCCGGCTGGCTTGAACCAGACCTGCGGAGGTGATGACGAGTTTGGCTGTCCAACTGCTCTCATCACTTCTTTGCTGTAGCTGCTGCTTGGCTGCCTGCCTGACTGTCTCTTGACGGCTTGCCGTCCGGAACGAGGGTAATCATCATAATGGTTGGGCTCTGCTCTGATGGAGCACGTCAGGCAGCACTTGCAATCCACAGGCTCATTTAGTTCAAATCGGGCCAACCTTGCCGTGACGAGCCGTTTCTGGACTGCACACATGTCTCAGATGATGCTGCGACGGAATGCCTCCGGCTGCTGTCCGTCTCTTTTTCTACAACAGCTGGGAGTGCCAGCAGCAGTAGAGATTGGCAGGCGCCGGCTGCGCAATGCTTGAGAAGCCAGCCGAGCTGAGCCTGCTGTTTCTCTTGCATACGCCTCACCTTCCTCGCCTCTTTCCTGCCTTACACAAAGCTTTCGCTAAGCTGGCCATACAGCCGAGGACAGCCCATGCATGCATGGAAAACAAGACAGCATTCAGGAAAGCAACCCTGCCGCCACTACACAGCCAGCTGCTGTTGGGCCAGGTTTTGCGCCGGCTTCCTCTGGCATCTCTCCGGCACCCGCTGCTGCCAAGACAAGGGAGGGGGTGCAGATGGAGCCTCTGATGCCGCTGCCGCCCAGCTGGTTGGCAGGCAGCCTCCATTGTTGGCGCCAAAGCCTGATGCAAGGTTCAGGCCATCACATCTTGCAGGACGATCGAAGACTGCAGTGTCCAACACTCGCCCGCTCTTTCTTGCCGCTGGCCTCCTCGTGCTTGGTATGCCCCGCCGCCGCCGCCGCCGCCGCCAGGGACCAACTGGCGGTCGACTTGGTGGCCTGGCTTGCATCGCTGATTGCGCCCAGACGGTGGCCCTGTGAGCACCGCTCGCCATCAGCCTTGCCCTTGCTCTTCTCCCCTGCACCTATATGTGCAGCTGTTCATGCCAAACCTGGCAGCGCATGTGCTACTTGCATGCCATGCCAAACCTTCCTTCCAATCCATTTAGCATTCTCACAGCAAGCATGCCGGGCGTGATCGGCAACACGCGAGCAGGCTCTCTGTGGGTGGCCGGCCGGGCCGGCCTGGCGCGCTGGGTGCATGCCGCAGGAAGGATTGGTGCGTTGCCGAGCTCCATTGTTTGTTGCTGCGGTGTATAGACTAGCATTGCAGCATCCCGTGCAGAGCACGAAGTTGTCGACAGAGTTTTGCCCCTGACAGTTCCGATCAATCCTTGCGCGCCCACGTCTCCCAGCCCAGCGTCACGCGCTCGCAGGTGCCGGCGTGAATGGACGCAGCAGCAGGCGAGGCAATACTTGCGGCCGGCAGGGCCGGCAGCCGTGGCACAGCGTCGGCGTCGCAGCCGCCTACTCTCCTGCAGGTGAGACACATGTCAGCAAATGTTCGGTCGGAACAGCCGCTGCCGACCGCAGCAGAGGATGTGTCGCGCTCTGCAGGTTCGGCCGCATACCAACCGAGCTCCCCGCGCGTATGCATCCTGGGCGGCGGCTTTGGTGGACTGTACACGGCTGTCCGCTTGCAGTCCCTCCTGTGGCCACAGGGCAACAAGCCCATGGTGAGGACCCGGCGGCTCGGCTTCCTTGTTCCGCTGGGTGGAGCACTGGCAGCTGTGCGGTACTGCAGTCTTAAGTCACTGCTGGCTTTTGCACCGGAGCGTTGGGCGCGAAAAGGCCGGCGAAACGTGCGTGGTGCATCTAGGAGAGGGGGAGCCTTGCCCACACGACGGCTGTGACTGCTGCGCAACGGCCGCAGGTCACGCTGGTCGATCGCGGCGAGCGCTTTGTCTTTAAGCCGCTGCTGTACGAGCTGGTGAACGACACGGCCAAGCTGGAGGAGGTGGCGCCGCCTTTTGTGAAGCTGCTCTCGCCGTACAACGTCAACTTTGTGCAGGCCAATTTCACGGCCCCCCCATGGCGAGCCTGCTGCCAAGGCGAGGGGGAGATGCGCTGAAAGCGGGGAGCCTGGCGGCTGCAGGGCAGCGTGCAGTCCATCCAGCCGTTTGAGCTGCGCGACGGCCGCAGCCCCGCAGGTGCTCCTCCTCTCCACCAGCCCTTGCCATGTGGCACCGCTCCCGGCCTTGCTGCATGCATACCTCCAGCATCTCAGCCGCTGCCTGCCGCATCGGCGCCAGCTCACCGCTCCTGGCGGGAGAGGCAGGCTGGCCCGGCGCCCCTTGCTCAGCCCAGTCCCGGCGCAGGCGGACGCATCACGCTGGACGCCGGCACGGAGCTGGAGTACGACTATCTCGTGCTCTCGCTCGGCTCGCAGGCGGCCGCCGCGCCGGGGCCCCCCGGCACCGCGGTTGAATTCAACACCGTGCATGACGCACTTCAGGTTCAAACACGGCCCCGCCTGGGGCAGGCTGGCAGCATCGGCGGGATGCGTGGGTGGCAGCCCGGCCTGCTGCCTGGCAGGTCGGTGCTGCGGCATGTGGCAGCGCCGGGGCGAGGGGCAAGTCGGAGGGTCTGCGTGCTGCGCCTGCCCGCCGGCTACGCTCCTCAGCCGGCGCGCCTGCGCCTGCGCGCAGATCCAGCAGAGCGCGGCCGTCCTGGCCCAGGCGGCCGGCAGCGAGGTGGTGGTCGTCGGCGGCGGGCCGACGGGCGTGGAGCTGGCCTGCACGCTGGCAGACCGCCTGGGCAAGCGAGCGCGCGTGCACCTCGTCTCCTCGGGTGCAGCGTTGCCGCTGTAGCTGCCACCAGTGCCTCAGCTGTCTGAGCAGCTGAGGCGCCCTGCCTGATATGTGCCCTCGGTGGATTGTGGGGGGAAGTCCTGCCTCTGCTGCGCATTGCCTATCCGAGCTCCTGCAGCAGCGACAGCCCTGGCTCGCGCCCCGACCGCCGCCGGCCGCCGCAGGCCCCGAGATCCTGAAGGGCAGCCCCAGCACGCACCGCGCGGCCGCCGAGAGCACGCTGGCCAGGAACGGCGTGACCGTCGTGCGGAACAGCCTGGCACGACCCCCTCCACTGGTCGCAAGCAGAGCAGCTCAGCGCGCGTTTGGGAGGCTGAGGGAGGCTGCCCTGGTGGGGCCCGTGCAGGTGACGGGAGTGAAGGCCAGCGGGCAGGCGGGCCTGACCGGCCTGCCGCGGCGGACAGTGGACCTGAAGGACGGCGCCGGCAACGCGCGGGTGCGGCCTCCTCTCGCAGGTGCCCAGGTGCCCGGGGCGGGCGCGCGCTGCCTCGCCCGCCGACGCAAGCAGCCATGGAGGAGGAGCCGGGAAGGGTCGCCCTGACAGCACGAGGGGGGGCGAGCGATGTTCCGCGGCGCTGCGCCGGCTTTCGGAGCTTACGACCTGCCCGGCAGGGCCGCACTCCCCATCGACTCAGACACACTTTGGGGCTGGCCCCCTCGCAGAGTCTGGAGGCGGACCTGGTGGTGTGGACGGCCGGCAGCCGGCCAGCCACCAAGGCGCAGGCCGGCCTGGAGCTGCCGTTCCCAGTCACCGAGGCGGGCGCGATGCGGACGGAGGAGACGCTGCAGGTGGCGGGGCACCCGCACGTGTTTGCGCTCGGCGACGTGGCCAGCACCAGCGGCCAGGCGGCCGCCGGGCCCGCCCTGCCCGCCACCGCGCAGGCGCCCGATCCACCCTGCCACTGCCCCACCTTGCATAGGCGGCAGCTGCCTGGCATGCTACCTGCCTTGCCAAGCTTGCCCGAGTCTGGGGGCTGCGCATTGCCCAGCCCGCAGAGTCGGGCTAGTCCTCTGAGATCTGTGCGGCTGGCGGCTGCGGCAGGTCGCCTTCCAGCAGGCGGACTACGCCGCCTGGAACATATGGGCTGCCGTGAATAACCGGCCGCTGCTGCCGTTCAAGTACCAGCATCTGGGCGACATGATGACCCTCGGTGCGCCACCCACCAGCCCCTCCCGCTGCCGGTGTCAGGAGCCTGCCGAGCTCGCCCGCTCTGCTTCCCCTCCTAATCCTTTGGCAGCCTTCTGGGGAGGGTCTTCCCATGATATGCTGCAATTTGTGCGATCTGCGCCTCTGCCAAGTCTTTCAGCAGGAGGGTCTCGTGCGTCCAGAGACTGCTGCGGCTGCCCAGTTGCTGACAAGCGGGTGCCCACGCAGGCCGCGCGGACGGCGCGGTCACGCTGCCCATCGCGCTGCCGCGGGAGCTGACCTCAGCGCTGCAGTCCGGCCCGATCGGCTCCGTGCTGCAGCTGGCCGGCATCCGGTGCGCCCCAGGAGCTCCCATGCAGCTGCAGGGCCTCGATAGCCCTGCTTGCTTTCTGCCTGGAGGGATCGCACCAGCAGCATTGCAGCACACGCGTCTCTCCAGCCTCCGCCCGGCAGAGGCTCGTGCTGCCGGAGCGCTAACTTCCTGCCACGTTTTCAACGGTGGCAAAGACTCGCTACAGGGTAGATTCAAATGCTGCGAGTCTCGAGGCAAGGAGTGGGGCCTGGCACCGCCTGACGCCTGCGGCCTGGCCCCGCAGGCTGGGCGCCGACGGCGACTCGGGCGTGACCGTGGAGGGCGGCCTGGGCGCGCTCATCCGGCGGGCGGCCTACCTGTACCGGCAGCCGACCGACGAGCAGCGGCTGGCGGTCGGGCAGCAGTGGCTGCAGCGCGCGCTGGACGCCGGCAGCGAGGCCGTGCGGAGCGGCCGGCGCAGCTGACGCCCGGGATCCCACATGTCGTCGTTTTAGCAGCAGCACTGTTGGGTTGTTACTATGTCTGTGTTCAGCGAAGATTGGCCAGAACACACACGCCCACACACAAGTTTAGCAATTAAGAACCACAGTAGCGCCTCTCTTAGCAGCAGAAGTGGCTGGTTTGCAGCATGTAAACGCAGGGCGGGTCAGCTCCACCGGCTGCGCTCCTCCCGCACCTGCAGCGGCAGCAGGAGGCTGGGTGCCTGGAGGCGGCAGCCGCCCTCCGGGGAGCCCGGCTGGAGTGACTAATGAGACGCACGATCTGCCGTATCCGGTCGCATGTCGAGTGATGCTCCTTCCCGATGGGCGCCACGTCGGCCTCTCCGTAGGGCGCGCGCACGGTCACCTGCCATTCCGCGTGCGTGTGTTAGGAACGAGTGTTTACCACCACGCATTCCTTTGCTACCGGTGAAGGAGGGCCTTGCCTCGTCCATGCAGACGATGGTCGTCCCTGCCCACCGGCATTCGTGCGCCTTGGCCAGGGCGTCAAACACCTGCTGCCCCTCGCGGCTGACGCCCACGCCGATGCGCGCCGCCCGCTGCTCCGCCGCCTGCAGGTTCAGACTCGCCAGTCGTCAGCGGTCTGAGCCTGGGGCCACAGCGGTCAGCCCCGGGCGAGGCTCTGGGGGCTACGGACCTGCAGCTCCTTGGCGGCCTTCTCGCGCAGCGCGGGCAACTCCACCGGCTGCAGGCGTGCCGCTGGTTGGCTGGGTGGCGTCACCGAGTGTACCTTCTGCGGGTCAGGTCACAAACACAGTCAGAGTCTGAAGTGACGAGCATCACCGTGAGCTGGGCTGCAGGCCACCAGCGCACCTGGATGGTCGAGGTGTTGAGGAAGTGAAGCGAGTGCCGCTGGTGCATACGCGCAGACGCTTGTTTCAACACCAGCACCTTGTGCTGCGGGTCAAAAGCCAGGATCTCGCCGCCCAGCTTCTGCAAGAGCGCGCAGTTCCCGCGGTCAGCGCGTTTCGGAAGGCAGCCTTGCGCTACATGCAAGTCGAATTTCTACTGAAGACGACCTCGCCGTCACTCGTGACCGATACAACCGCCTCTCCGCCGATGGGCCACGCGTCTGCATTGCCCTCGGCTGCCATTCCTGGGCTCAGATCGCCAGTTGCGATGCCGGAATGATGGCCGCCCCCCAATTCTTTGGGCGGGTATGCGTCAAGAGGGTGTGCTGCGGTACGTTCAGGACAGATTTCGAGGCGGCTGCCTGATGAATTGAATGGGCTCGACAACAGCGAAGAGGACCCTTGCGCCTGCAGAGAAGACACCCAGTAGGCCCGCCCCGATTACTCTTGCACCTCTCCATTGAACAGCTTGCCGCTCAATCGGCATCATGAGTGCCACGCCGAGCGGGCAGCCGCCATACAGCGGCCCGCTGCCCGGGCCGCCTCCAATCCGCCCTCCTCCGCCCGCGCCAGCCGCCGGTGCGACGCCCACATACCCGTTTCATCAAACATATAGTATCCAGCACCAGCCCAGGCCTCCCAGCAGCCCGGCAGATCTGTCGATCCTGGGCCATCGAACTCCTTGTGACCAAAACTGACCGAAACTGAGGCTTGCAGTCCGACCTGCAGCCGCGCCACGTCCTGCAATGGCACCGCCGCCCGTGCTCGGCCCTAGTCCCGTCACGCTGCTGCCGCCAGGCGCGCCTCCCACAACTGAACCCATGCAGACTGCTGTCGAGAGGCTTCCCCAGCAGAGGCCAGGAGTGCGCACGTGCGCAGGCGCGGCGGGCATGCCGGCCCCCGTCGTGCGGCTGCCCAAGATGACCAACCTCTACGTTGGCAACATCGCACGCGGCGTCAGCGACGACTTCATGCGCCAGCTGCTGGAGACGTGCGGCCCCGTCAAGGAGTGGAAGCGGCTGGAGGACCCCGAGACGAAGCAGCTCAAGACCTTTGGCTTCTGCATATACGAGGAGGCGGAGCACGTCAAGCGCGCGCTGGCCCTGCTGAACGACACCTCAGTCGCCGGCCAGGTGCTCCCGCATCCCTTGCCACTCTCCGGCCCTGCTGCTGCAGCTTGTTTGGACGCCTCCAGTCGGGAGCTCTGACCGTTGCTGCCGCCGCCGCCGCCGCCGCAGAAGCTGCTGCTCAAGTGCTCCAGCCAGACGCAGCAGTACCTCGACTCGGTGGACGCGGCCAAGCGGGCCTCGGGCGCGCCGCCGGACGCGGACGAGGGCCTGGCCGCCGCGGAGAAGGACAACCAGGCGCTGGAGAAGATCATGGCGCTGGTGGCCACGCTGCCGCAGCAGGCGCTGCCGCCGCCGCCCGACGCGGCCGCGCTGGCCGACAGCTTCCTGGCGAGCCTGCAGAAGGAGGAGAGCACGCGGCAAAAGGCGCGGCGGCGCGAGCGGTGCGGCACGCCCAGTTCCATCAGCTGCGCCCGCCAAGAGGGCGGCTGCTTGGCACGGCCCGCCGCATGCTTCACAGACTGGCTGTGCTGCTCCCGAGTTGCGGTCTCCTGCGGCTGCCGGCCTGCGAGCGAGGGAGGCTGACTGGGGCGACCGGGGGGTGCGGCCAGCGTGGAGCGCGAGGACGAGCGCGGCGCCGACGGCAGCGCGGCCCGCGAGCGGGAGCGCGAGCGGCGGGAGGCCGAGGCGCGGACGCTCGAGCTGGACGCCGCCTACAAGGCCGCGCTGCGCAAGTGGGAGGCGGCCGAGAGGTGCCCCCTCCTCACCCTCCCCAAACCGCAGCAGCGTGGAGCCGGGATAGAAGGGCGGTTCCCGTGCTGCTCTCAGTGTCTGCCATACACTGCACTCTCGGATTGTGACCCTGGCTGTGTGGGGGCCTGCAGCGACCGGCGCAAGCTGCTGGAGCGCGAGCGGGAGCACGAGCGCGACCTGGTCAAGGAGCGCGAGCGGGCGCTGCAGTCCGACCTGGAGCCGGAGGAGGCCGAGGTCTGGCGGCGCAAGCTGTACGCCGGCAGGTGGGGCGCTGCCCCAGCCTGGCGTTCTGCGCGCTGCTGGCCGCTGGGGGCTGACGCATGTGTGTGCGGCCCCCCTGCAGCCGCCGGGCGGCCGACCGCAAGCGGCGGCGGGAGAAGGAGCTGGCGGAGGACGAGGAGGACCGCGAGCGCGAGGCGGACGAGATCGCCAAGAAGGCGCGGCTCGAAGGTGGGCCACTCTCCCCTCGGCCCCCGACTCATTTTCCACAATAAGCCTATGTGGGTGCCGGTGAGCTTACGTAACTCGCGCCCGCGTGTCTGGCGCGGCAGAGAAGGAGCGGGCGGCCGCCGCCGAGCGCGCGGCCAACGGGCACGGCAGCCGCAGCGCGAGTCCCGCGGCGGCGCCGGCCAACCCGCGGCTGGAGGACCCGAACGACAGCATCACGCAGGCGATCATGAACGCCGCGAAGCAGTCGCTGCAGCAGCCGCCGCCGGCGCGCTCGCCCGAGCACGTGCCCGCGCCCGAGCCCGAGCCGGAGCCGGAGCCCGCGCCGCCCGTGGAGCACCGCGCGCCGCCGCCGGCCGCGCTGCCGCGGCGGGAGCCGCCCGTCGTCGCGCGGCCGCCGCCAAAGCCGCGCGCGGTGCTGGCTGCGTTCGCGGCGGAGGAGGAGGAGGAGGCGCCGCGGCGCACGCTGCGGCCGATCAATTACACGGAGGAGGAGCGCGCGGCGGCGGCGCGCGCGGCGCCCGCGGACAAGGCGGCCGCGGTGAAGGAGCTGATCGCGGCAGTGCCGACCGACAAGGACAAGGTCTTTTCGCACGCCATCGACTGGGCCGCCTTCGACGCGGGCGGCGAGGAGCTGCGCGACAAGGTGCAAAAGTGGGTCAGCAAAAAGACGGCCGAGCTGCTGGGCGAGGAGGAGGCCAGCATGGTCGAGTTCATCATCGGGCAGCTGCGCGAGCACACGCCCGCGCCCAAGCTGCTCGAGGAGCTGCAGGCCGTGCTGGACGACGAGGCCAGCCCCTTTGTCTTCAAGCTGTACCGCATGGTCATATTCGAGACGCTCAAGCAGGCGGCAGGCCTGCAAGACTGAGTCACCCCCACCACAGAAACGAACGCTTGCTGCGCATTTGCCTGCGTTGCTGCTGGCCCATTTCCACGCCAGCTGCCAGCCGTTGCCGCCCTGCCGAGCGTGTGAGAGAGCATCCGAGAGGCGACGACAGAGCGCGGGCTGGCAGCATTCGTGCAACGCAAAGAGTGCGAGGCATACGCACCAGCATGGTCGGCAGATTTGTCACTTGTCTCAGCACAACAGGTGAAGTGCCATTGGTTTGCCAGGCAACCCTCCCGCCGGTCTGCTAGGCACCACCATTCACACAGCGCCCGAATGCCGGCATGCCGTCTCCCGCGGAGGTCCTGAAGCTGTACCGGACGTTTCTGAAGGAGGGTGCGTGGCTGTTCGTCAACTGAGCCTTGGCACCATCACAGGTCTCGGATGCTCGGCGACTGACGTGCCCAGCGCTGCGCAGGGAAGAAGTTCACGAACTACAACGTCCGAGAGTACGCCCCTTGCCGATGTTCACCTGGCACAGGCCCGAGGACGCAGAAAGACAAGTGCATGCCGCGTCAGGCCACCCAGTCTCCTGAGACGTGGCGTGGTCCTGAGTAGGTACACGCTGCGCAAGGCGAGGGAGTCGTTCCGTGAGAACGCGGGTGTGACGGAGGCGGGCCGTCTGGCTCAGCTGTGGGAGCAGGCGCAGAAGGATCTGGCCACCGTCCAGCGGCAGGTGGTAGTGTACTCGTTGTACGCCAGGAAGCAGCGCAGCGTCATGGTGAGGCTCTGCTCTCTACTGGTGCAAGCAGCATGTTTGCTGCTCTTGCGTTCTCTGAGCCGAGCAAGCCGCCGCTGACTAGCCTCGGCTGCAGGATGTGCCGCTGGTAAACGTGCTGGAAAAGCAGGCAGCGGACACTGGCCTGTGAGCGGCACTCGCAGCTCACTTTTGCTTTGCAGTTTCCTGCTTTCCACCCAGTTTTGCTTCGTTTCTCTGCGAGTTGCTGCGGTGCATTCCAGCACCTGGGCAGCCAAGTCGCAACGCGCACTGTTGACCAGATTTGCAAGCAAGCAGGCGCCGCAACAGTCAGCAAGGCGGCCAGCCAGGCCGCGCTGTAACTCCCGCGTGCCCTAGTACACCTGCGACGGCTCCTCCATCTCCACGTCCACCTGGATGTCGTCCGACACGTCTTCGCCCGCGCCCGGCGTAACCGACGCACCCCCGCCGCCGCCCTCGGTGCTGCCGCGGGCAGCGATGGCGGCCGCCAGCTCACGGCCGGGCCTGGTGCCGAACAGCAGGTGCTGCACGGCGCGGCAGATCAGCCTGTCAGGCACCGCAGCTGCCTCCTGTGCTGCACCCACTCGCCAGCCTGCACTTGCTGTCCTGGGTCCATGAAGCCAGCATTGCGCAGTGCACTGACCCAGCTGCAGGCAGGCTCGGCCTGTGGCAAGGCAAACAGACCAGCGGCAGGCGGACCGAAGCCTGGTTCTAAGAGCACAATGGGAGGGCTCCCACACCTGGTCCAGCGGCTGCCAGGGGTGCGCCAGCCAGTCCACCACAAAGCCGGGCGCCACCAGGCAGCCGCCCTGCAGCTGCTTGAGCCGGCGGTCCCCCGCCGGCCGGCCCTGCCGCGTCACGGTGAAGAGGGCGCCCCTGCCGGGGGCCACCAGGCTGGCGCCGCCCGCCTGCAGGATCTGCAGCACCTCCGCGCGGCTCGGCCGCTGGCCCTCGCCCAGCTCGCCAAACACCGCCACCTGCATGCCTCGCGCTCCTGAGCTGCCTGTGTGATTGCCCCAGAGAGAGGATGTTCGTCCATTGACCGGGGGGAAGCGCCCCACAGCCAGCCTCACAACCAGTGCTGCTGACCCGAGACCGCCTCACTCCCTGATCCGAGAGCAGCATGGCGGGTGGCAAAGTGCGCCCCGATTGCGGGATGGGGAGGCGGCGGGGAGGGACCTTGAAGCCTTCGAACGCGCCGCCGCCGGTGGCCAGCCTGCGCCGCCGCCAGTGGCCGGGCGCGCCGCCTGACACCGTCTTCTTCGGGTGCCCCGGCACCTCGTACCCCTCCTGCAGCAGCGGCAGCTCAGCGCTCAGTGCGCCTTCTTCCTCTCCTGCTCCCTTCCTGTCCCCGCTGGACTCTATCAGACTGGCATACTTACACACGAGAGCGACTCGTCTGCCATCGCTGCACTGTCGCGGCAATGCAAGGCCTTGAAGCTTCGGCGCCCCGCCCCGCCCTGCCCGGCGGCCATCCCAGGCGGCGCAGAGCGCCGCAGGAGGGAGCACTCGCCTCCTCGAGCAGCGAGTGCGCGGCCTCGCAGGCGCCCAGGAAGCGCTCCTGCAGCAGCCAGGCGCCGGCCGCCATGGCCGCCAGCGCCTTGGCGCCGCGCGCCCAGTGGCGGGAGAGGATGAGGTGCGTCACGCGCGGGTCCCACCTGTGGCAGTTACGCAGGGCGGGAGTTACAGCAGGGCGCACGCCTCGCCGCCTGCCACAGCTGGAAGGCTCCTGTTCTCTCCATGTCATGTGCCTCTTATTCACTTGGCAAAACAGCCGCAGCTGCTGCAGACACTGCAGTCGGGCCGGACGGTGGAAAAGGGGGGACTGGCCTGTGGCCGTGCAGGTCCAGGGAGACCGCTGCCCCCAGTCTGTGCAGCGTCGCAGCGGCCGCCTCGCGCCCGCCGCTGTGCATGTTGCTGACCGCGAAGCAGGCGCGCCGCGGCACCTGCCGGTTGCCTGCAGGGCAGCCGCCGGCCGATGAGCCCCCCGCGCCTGCGCCTCACTTCAAAGCAACTCTCTTGCTAGGAAACTCATGCCTCGAGAAGACAGGACAAAATTCCATGCAGGCAGCGGCAGCTGAAGACAGGCGGCTGAGGGGGCGGTCGTACGGAAAAAAGGGGCAACCTGGGGCCGTGCGAGGCGTGGCTGGGCGCGCTGCTGTCACCGTCGCCGCCGCGCCGTCGGCAGCAGCGGCAGCAGCGGGGGCGGCAGCGGCCCCGGCCTCTTCGCTCCGCTCGCGTGTCACCCGTGCCTGCCGGCAACCCCTCCCCCGCGCTCAGCCTCTGCCACAGCAGCCCCAGGCTCGCAGCGTGCCAGGAACGGCGGGGCGGCACCTTGGACTGCTTGCGCTGCCGCGCGCGCGGCCTGGCTCGCTTGCCGCTGCTCCTGGCGGCCGGCCCCTGCTGCGGCTGCGCTGCTGCCTCAGCAGCCGCCTGCGCCTCTGCCTCAAGCTGCTCCTCAGCCTCAGGCAGGTCGGGCGTGGCCTCCAGGACGGAGGTGAGCCCTCCAGCCGCAGGCGTCCCGCTCGCGGACTTGCGCCGCTTCGCGCTCGGCTGCTGGGCCGCGGCGGGGCTGCCGCGCCTTGCTGGCGTTGCGCGCCGCGCCGGTGCCATGCCTGCGGGAGCAGCTCGGCCCTCAGCCTCATGTGAAAAAAAGGGGGTCTTCGCTGGTCGCGATCCGCCTCGACAGCACGAAACGAATATCTGCAGCTGAGGGGAGGGGGCGCGGGGCGGCAGGCCTGCGGGCAGCGGGGCGGGCGCCGGCGACGGCTCCTGCGCCGCGGCAGAGGCCGGCCGGCTGGGCTGGCCCCACGGGAAGCCCGTGTCTGGCGGCAGCTGCGACGGCTGGCTGGGCCGCGGGCCCAGCTGCGCCAGCAGGGCGGCCGTCGCGACCTGCGCCTGAGCCACCTGCGGACGCCGCGGCCGGGCAGCCTCAAGAGCCGCTGCCCGCGCGTGCCGTGGCAGGCACGCCCCTGCGGCTGCGCGCCTGCTGGGAGGTGTTGGCGCTGCTGCCGGGCGAGTCCGGGGACTCCTCCGGGACCAGCTCGGTGGCAGGCCCCGGCTCGGTCGGCAGGAACGGCGCGCCGCCGCTGCGACGCTCCTCCTCCGCCGCCTCCGCCGCCGGCTGGCCTGCCTGTGGCTGCGCCGCTGCGTCCACTGCTCCCTCAGCCGCAGCCGGTGCCGGGGCGGCTGCCTGCGGCTCGGATGCTGTGGCACGGAGGCCGCCCGAGCGCGGGTGAGCTATGGAGCCCGAGCAGGTGGTCGCGCTGACGACCAGGCCGCTGGCGGACGCCTGCCCCAGCCTGCGGGCCACAAGCCAGGCCTCGATCCTAGCCAGGCGGCTGCGGCTGTGCCTCGCGGCAGGCGCATGCCGGCAGCGGGAGCGTCGCACCTGTCGCCGAACGGCAGCACTGCGAGCCCGGCCGCCGCCGCCTCGGTGCCCGCGCCGGCCGCTGCATGCCGAGGCACGCCTCAGCGCGCGCCACTCCCCTTTCGGAGCCGCGCTGCTGCCGCGCGGAGGGGGGAGGGGGGACCGGTGGGGGCGGCCGCGTCCTCAGAGTCAGAGTCTGCGATCGGCTGCAGCGTCGCGCCCAAGGCCAGGCCGCCCTTGGCCGGGTCCATGCTCTCCGGCAGGTTGTCGGCATACTCCTCTGCAGCAGCGGCAGCAGCAGCTGGGAAGCGTCAGCGCCGGCACACAGAGCAGCAGCGACTGCTGGAGCAGTGGGGGGAGGAGCGTACCTGGCGGCAGCAGCCGGCCGAGCCGCAGGCTGTCATAAAGCCACAGCGCGTTGATCACTTTGATGCGGCCGTGCCTGCAGCCCCAGCGGCGGCGCGTCAGGCCGCGGTGGCGCCGTCGGGGGCCCTCCCGATTCGGCTGACGCACACTTGAAGGAAAGGCATGGCCAAATGGCGAGCTTGCGCAAGCGGGATGATTCATCTTGTTTGCTGGGTCTCGAGCCAAGTTGGCTCGTTGCTGTGGGTGGTTGAAGGGGCGCACTGGCGGGCAGCCTCCACCTTCTTGGAGGCGCGGTCGCACACGTCGCTGGCGATCAGAAAGTCGGTGCGTCTCAGCTCCATGGCGCGGTGGAAGTGGACGCCCAGCGCGGCCATCATGTGGCCGAACACTGCCTTGCTGAGGTCCTACAGCAGCAGGAGGACATGCCGATTCAGCGCAAGGCAGGAGGCGTGCCGGCCGCAGTCGCGGCTCAGATCGGCATGGCTTGCCTGGTAGCCTGTGGTCGAGACATGAACATCTGCGAGGACCGGCCCGAGGCTCTGTCAGGAGGGAGCGCTTGCTGATCGGCTAGCGGAGAAGCAAGGAGGTGGTGGTTGATTGTCACCCGCTGCTCCGGGCACAGGGGATCGGACGCTGCCATTGTACAGCTGCAGGGCAGCCGGCCACCCCCCTCAGCCTTGCGCACGCGTCCACTTCGACGACTGCAGGCTGAGGTACCCAGGACGTGCCGGCTCTGCTTCCGTGGGCAGGCGGCGGCCGGCGCGCAGGCAGTCCCACAGCCACAGCAGCGTGCAGACAGTCTTGCCGGCGGCAGCGGCCCAGACAGCATGCTCCTCGCGGGCGTGGCCAGCGAGCACATGTGTGCAAGTCTCCCGCTGCTCGTCGCTGTACAGCAGCAGCTCGCCACCCGCGCCTGCAGGCAGCAGAGCTTGCAGCTTGACCTCGCTATTCAGCCGACCTCGGGCCGTCCGACATGGGCATTGCAATGCGGCTCACTCTCCACCACGGCGAGTGCGTGCTTCTGCAGCGCCATCCACAGCTCCACATCGTCGGGCACGCCTATGCGGCAGCCCTGCGGCCGAATGCACGCGTCTCATCACCCGCCTTCGGGCCATCACGCTCGAGGTGGCCGTGCAGATGTTCACCCGCAAGAAGTCGTCTTCCATGTACACCTGGACCCGAAACCTGGGCAACCGAGGCTGTGCACTGTAAAACACGCGCGCTTTTGGGCTGCTAGCCTGTGGAGTCGATGCGTTAGTGCATGAGTGCATGTCGACAAACGAAAAACGTGGTGGGCCAATTTGCGACGAGCACATCCTGCCCCTCCTCGCTGTTCACCTCCTCGCTCGCTTCATGGCCAGCCGCTGCCTTTTTGTGCCCTCGCCCAGGTTTCTGCTGGTTCTCTGGGGATGGCAGGCTGGCAAGGGCTGGAACTTCGTTCCGGATGTGCTGGTCAGTGCCAGCTATCACAGGCTTTCACACCAAACGAGATGCCAACCGTCCAAACCTCACGAGTCCGGCGGCCGCACTCAGCCCGCGCCGTTCCCACCTGGCGCGGGCCGTTTCTGCAGGCGGCAAATCGATTGGTCGTCCGCCAGCTGTTGGCCGCCCGCCAGCGCTTGAACCATCCTATGTACCTGGCCGGGTGCGTACTCCACAACCTTGCTCTGCACGCCGCAGCCCGCCTCAGCCGGTCGGAACGCCACAGCAGCACTCGCACAGGACTGCTTGGGTGAGAAGAGCCGGCCTCTCTGGGCGGACGGCCGACGAAGCTGAAGCAAGCCAGCCTGTCGTACAGACCCCACAGAGCTGGCGTGTTATTGAGATGGCAGTGGCCAGAGATCTCCAGGCTGTGCAAGCGCGTCATGCCTGCAGGCAAAGCGCGAGCATTTTTGCTCGCCAGCGCAGGCAGCCGTTGAAAAGGCCCGAGGCATGCCAAAAGAAGCCGTACTCTGCAGCTCAGGGGACAGCGCCACGGGCCAGCCTTCGCGGGGCGCACGCATCTCAGAGATGATGATCTCGAGCCGCTGCAACGTGCCCAAGGCTGCAAACTCCTTGAGGTCGACACTGCTGTAGTAGGAGTGGCCCTCAGGGCAGAACGCCAGTGCCTGCGCTCACGGCAGACAGTTCCCTTGCATGTTGTTGCGATGGCGATGGCGATGTTGTGAGAGCGGGGGATGGAGAGAAGAGAGGCTCACAAGCTCGCGCAGCTTTGTGAGTGCGCCTGCAACGACCACTGTCCGCATGAAGCCCGGCGTCATGGCCCAGTAACCATTACCTGGCTCCCGCAGGTGAAGAATTTCGAGGTTGCGGAACGGCTGCAGGGCGTATGCAAAGCCGGCCGAGTCCGGCCGTCGCAGGAATCCTGCGGCAGCGGACTTTCTTCAGCAGCTGCACATGCGAGTGTGGTGCAGCTGTGGACGAGGCTAAGCAGGGTGGCAGAACAGACACCTCCTGTGTAGTGGATGCGGCACTCCCGCAGTAACTCCGCGCTCGAGTCTTCCAGACAATACAGTAGCCTGCTCAGATAGTGCATCTGCCGGTATCCTGCCCACCATGCCACACGAAAGCGAGTACTGTGAGCCAGCCGCAGCTGCCGCCATGTCTTGCAGACAAGAGCCAGTCGAGCCCGCTCCCAGCCGTCCAGGTAGTCGAAAATGCGGGCGACGAGGTGCGCAGGCAGCACCTCATGCAGCGGCAAAAGTTCCTGCACATCACAGCCAGACCAGCCCGGTTGTCAAGTGCATTCGACACAAGCAGCCTTCCTCGTGCATCAGCGCCATATCGTTCGGCTGCAGCCTTCCGACAGGGTTGCTGGACTGAGTATTTTGCCAGAACGCCGGATAGCTGCGCGCCTGGCTTGCGGTAGATGACTCCAAAGTCGAGGCTTCGCATCCCGCGCCGGCAGCCGCGATGTCTGTCAGGCTCAGCCACTCCAGCTCCTCGTTGAGACTGAGGCGCTCAGGAGCAGCCATTTGGGCGACGGATTGTCGCATCGGTCAAGCAGCGAGGTGCGACAAGCGGCACTACAATTTCAGGCAAGGAGGTGCTTCATGCCTCAGGCCCAACGCAGTCGTTTGCTGAGCGGGGTGGCTTGCTCCACCAGCAGGGTTACGATTGTGCACAATGGCAAGGCACAGGGCGAGGTGTCCAGGGGCTTGGCAGAGTGCAGAGTGAGCATCCATGCCAGGTCAGCGCATGAGCCTGGCAGACATGGCCCCATTGGCAGCCCGCATCCGGGCGCAAAGCACAGCTGATGGTGAACTCCATTGCACTCCTTTCCTCGCTTCCATGCAGGTCGCGACTCTCATGCAGGTCGCGACGCTGGACGTGGCTTTGTTCACAGCTGCGGCGGGCCGGCGGCGATACTGGGGGTGAGAACACACATAGTCGCCCTTGTGAGTGATAGGAAGGCAAGCTGAAGTGGCTCATGCATCACGCACAGCCAGCCGAGCGCCCCTTGGACCACAGCCAGGCAGCCCAGCCACCAGGGGGGCAAACAGGGCGTCACGACCCTTTCGCCGCCATTTTCGCCAGCATCCGCACGAGAGGGTTGGGCGTCAGGCGGCAGGCGTCCGGGCCGACCAGGGGCGTGCCCAGCAGCGGGGAGGTGGCGCCGCGCTGCAGCCAGGCCTCGATGGCCGCCCGCTCGTACGTCTTGCCGTCGCCTGACAGAGTCACTGGGTCCGCCATGCGCTCCTGCGACCAGACGGGCCTGAGTGCCATGTCGAGTGAGCCCCTCGATGGGCATCCAATGCGCAATGAAGCAGTAAACGCTCCCACCCGGTCAGGGCTGCCCAAATGGGTGAGAGAGCAGGGCTTATGGAGACAGAGAGCGGGCGAGCGGCTGCCAGGCTGACAGCATGCCCGGCCACATGGGGCAGAGGCCATGCAAGGAGCAGCCGTAGGGGAGGCTGCACCAGCGTGATGGGGCAGGTGATGAGGTCCTCCAGCTCAGGCTCATCTGCGTCTGCAGCTTTCCCGCCTGGCTCAGCGACTTGCATGTGTCATAGCTGTGGGTTCTGCCTGCCCAAGCAAGCGCAAGCTCGCACCTGCTGCGCTGCCAGTCGCTGCCTGCGCCGGCTGCTGCGGCTGCAGCTGCCTCCCAGCAGCCCCCTGCTGCCCCTCCACGCCCTCGTGCTGCAGCAGCGCCCACATGTTGGCGCTCAGCTGCGGCTGCGCCTGCTGAGTGCGCTGCTGCGGTGCCGCCTTGGAAGCTCCTCCGGCCAGCACCTTGCCAGCAGCGTTGGCCGGCCGGGCTGCCGGGCGAGGCGCCGCCGTGGCTGCTGCCTGGGCTGCGGACTGCGCTGCGGGCCGCTGCCGCAGTGGCTGGATCGCGCCCAGGCCCAGTGGGACGCCGGCAGCGCTCCTGGCGCCTGTGCCGGTGCCTGGGATCCAGCCTTGGGCCGCCACTGCTGCAGGCTTGAGGCTGATCGGCTGCGAGCGCGCCGGCCTGGCCGGAGCCGCTGGCGCAGGCTTGGCTGCCTGCCCGGGTGCCGGCGGCTGTGAGCTCCTGCTGGCGGCTGCAGCTGCGGCTGCAGGCGCGCCCCCGAGCGTCGGCCACTCTGAGCTGCTGGCAGCCGCGCCGGCAGCGGCCGCGCCGCCGGAGGGGCCAGCCTGCGGCAGACACAGGTGCGCTTTCAGCATTCAGGCTGTCAGGCTGCTTGACATCAGGTGCAAGCAGTCAAAGATGAAGCAGATGGGAGCGGGCACAAACCTGCCATGCCTGCCTGCGCGGCTCCGGCGCCCCACCCGCGCCCGGCTGCAGCTGCTTTTCTGGCTTTGCCGCGGGCGCCCGGCTGGCCTGAGGCTGCTGCGCCGGCGGCGAGGCGGGCCGCTGGGCAGCGGCGCCCCTCCTCCTGCGCCTGGCCTTTGCCTTGGCTGCCGGCGCTGCTGGCGCCGGCGCCGCCTCTGGCACTTGCGGCGGCAGCTCCAGGCCGAACAGGTCGTCGGGGATGGGGTTGTGCTGCCGGCGGGCCGTCTCCTTCTCCGCAGCGCGCTCGCGGCGCAGCCGAGCGGCCGTCAATGCCACGTCCCCCAGTGGCCCCTGCAGCGCGGGTGCCAGCAGGGGCTCCAGCGCTGGCGGCGCGGGGCCGGCGCCGTCGGCGGAGGCTGCAAGCGCGCGCAGCTTGTCTGCAGCCCAATGCAGCTGGCTCAGGCGCCGCAGGCCATGCCAGGCTGCTGGAGCGTGTTCCCATCATGAGTCGGCGGTGCAAGCGCCCACCAGCCTTGCGCGGCACCGGCCCAGAGGTGTCCAGAATGACGACCGACTGTGCCAGTTGCTTCTCATTGGCACGCTTCTCGTGCGCGCGGCCGTTCAAATGCCTGGCAGGGGCACGGCCGGCTGAAGTCAGCAGGTGTGGAGGAGAGCGCCGTGAGCTTGGATCCCCATGCCAAAAGCCCTGTTGTTTCAGTTCCCAGTCTACCTGCCCTTCATGGCTCGCCCAATCCCAGTGACTGGACCAGCTGCAGCCTCCCGATACAGCTTGAGCTCAGAAAACGCTGAGGCTGAGGCATTGAGTCGGGGCAGTTGCGCCCAGATGCTGTCAGGCGTTGGGCGGCGGCATTGGGAGGCGCACAGGCGGTAGGTGCCCAGGTCGTGTGCGCCAACGTTGCACAGGCTGCACCAGTGGGCAAATCCCTTGGTCTTACCAGCGCCGCCCTGCTTTGCGCCGGGGCAGCTCCTCTCGTGCGTGCGCAGGCTGGCGCTGAAGTCCGTGGCAAACCCACACCGCGTGCACAGGTACCTGCAGCAGTCCCTCCTCAGCGCAGGCCTCGCTTGACAGCTCAGGCTGCAGACCTCCAGCAGCAGAGCCTGCTTCAGTTGCAAGCCCACCACTATCGCTGCTGGCCCGCTCCTCGGCTTTCACCCAACTCAGGACAATACCGCCAGAAAGGCGTGAGGCACCGCCCGAGCCTGGCAGGCAAAGCGTGCGCGGCAGGGATTTGACGCACTTCTGCGGCATCCTGGCGGGATCAGGCACGAGAAGCCCGGCTTTCGTCGCTCTCCGGAGCCTGCGCGGCCCAGAATTACCCGCACCGGGCTACGATGCGCGGAAGAGCTGCCCGGACGGGTCCTTGTTCTGCAGTGCGGCGGCGGGAAAAGACCGCGTTTCGCCTCGGGCCTTCCGAGACTCGAGACCTATTTTAAGCTGGGGAAGCGGTGATCGCGAGGAGGATTTGGCAGGTCACGGTATTTTGTCGGGCATGTGTGCCACACCCGAAGGCAGTCGCCGACCGAGAACCGATCTGGAGCCATCTTGTTATATTCTCGCTTGCATGCCGAGTCTCATGCCTTGTTTCCCGATTTCCTCCGGCGGATGGCCTCGTGGGCGCTGTTGAACGCTTTCCTGCCTTAGTGCTGCTCAATGGAATATGCGCAGCATCGGCCTGGTGAGGGCCTGTCTTTGTGGTTTCTGGAAAGCGCGTGCTGGCTGAGAGGCAACGAAGCCACGATGATGGGGCAGGAGATTGCACGTTCTTATCACAGAGATCATGTTCAGCAAGGACGGTTGGCAAGCAGCCATCACTCGCAAAGCTGACTGTTGCCCGCGCCTACTGACTATCTATCAGCTGCTCAGCATCGCCCTGGGCAGGTTATTGTCCCAGCAGCAGGTTGGCGCAAAAGCACGGATGGGGGACAGTCTGACGCGCTTCAGCCCCTTCAAAGGGTCACGCCAGCAGGCAGGCGGCGGCTGAACTGCGCCCGCAGCTCTATGGCAAAGGCCTGGTGGACGGCGTGCCGTGAGCTGCGGTGCGGCGCGTCCGGAGCCGCCATCGCCTGGGCCACGTGCAGGGGCCCCCAGCCCTGCAGGATGAGGGCGTTGCCGGCCGCAATGAAGGCGTCCTGCACAGCATCGGCCACAGTGCTCAGCCACCAAGTGTGCATCCCTCTTCCGGGAGACTGCTGCGCATTTGCAGGCAGGTGCCAGGGGGAAGGCTCGCACCCGACTGGCCGGCCACATCATCCAAGGGTTGGCCCTTGCGCTCTCAGGCACGTGGGCCATCGGCAGCTGTGGCGGCGGGTTGTAAAAGTGTTGCGGCAGCAGCACCACGTTGGCCGGCGGAGAGTCGTGCAGATTGAAGAAATACTCAAATCCCATCCGCTCAGGCTGCCCGGCCGGCTGCTCGTTGCCCCACTGTGGCGCCGGCGGCTGCTGCTCCGCAGGCGGGTAGAACCATGCTGGCCGCAGGGGACCGCCGTGGACAGGCTGCTGCCAGCCTGGCGCCAGGTGGTAGAGCGGCTGTGCCGGCTCCAGGTATGGCACGACGGCCGGCGCGTGGAGCGCAGCCGCCTGGGCCACTCGACCTGCGATTGCCAGGCCCGCGTCAGTGCTGCTGCTGACAGGCAACAAATCCCGAGGTGCCACTGCCAGACCATTGCAGCACTCTGTCAAGCCGGCTGTTCTGCTATTAGGCTCCACCCTCTGCTCCCTATGCAAATCTGGGGGTGGATAGCACATAGAGAGGGGCTCACGGTCCACTGGTGCAGGCTCAGGCTCATCGCAGAAGTTGCCGTCCTGGTCCTCTTTGCCGGCAGCAGCACTGTCGGCTTCCGCGGCAGCAAGCCACTCGTCGCCATCCGCATCGAGCCAGTGGTGGTCAGCGGCAAATCCTGCAAGCAGCAGGCTGTCAGTGCTCCAGGCTGGTCAGAGCTTCCTCGATGGTCTCTGCTGCACTCAGCAGCTGCCGGGTCCTGCTGCCCAAGCCTGGGTCTGGGGCTGCAAACGGCAGGAAGCCCTACCGTCACTTGACGCTGAGCCCGGGTCCTCATCGTAAGCAGCGTTGATGGCATCCATCAGGTCCCCGCTGCTAGCAGCGGGAGTGAGCGCGCCGCCGTCGTCGTCCTCGGCAGCCAGCCAGTCCTCCTGGTCCGGGGTGGGCGGCCAGTAGGCCAGGATGACGGCGCTGAGCCCATCATCTACCAGGGCCGCATACTCCTGCGTGGCTGCTGCAGGCGGCCAAGAGGCCTGGGTCAGTCACGGCTTCGATTCAGCTGTTAGCAGCCACGCTTGACTCGCTGATCGCGCTGTGCAGCGTGTTGGCAATGCATGCGTTAAGAGGTGGGCGCACTGAGCTCTGACGGCGCAAACGATTCGGGCTGGGTCTCGTCCGTCGCGGCCAGCCAGTCCCCCAGGTCTGGCGCGGTCAGCCAGCAGCAGTCCCAGCAGACGTCGCGCTCGGAGTCGGTCGGGGCTGCCGGCTCCGGCTGGGTCGCCCCTGCAGGCGGCAGAAAGACCAGGAGGTCAGTCGCTGCAGGTTTTGTTGAACTGAAAGCGGGACTTGAAATTCTGGTCCGGCCTGGCCTGAGTCTAGTTCCCAATATTGCAAGCGATCAGAAGAAGTGGCCTCACCGAGCTCCTGCGCCGCCAGAGGGAGCGCGCTGCTCTTGACGGCAGCGATGTCGCCGCTGGCGTCATCCTCCAGGGCGGCCAGCCACTCCTCCTGGTCCGGGGCGCTCAGCCAGCACTGGTAGATGTCGGGCTCAGTGCAGGTCGAAGCCGCCAGCTCCAGCTTCTCGGCTGCAGGCGGGCAAAGGGCCAGGTAAGTCGCTGTAGCCCCGACTGAGCTCATTTGAACGCAAATAGTTCTCAAAATGATTTCACAAAGCTGGCCGGCGACTTGCTCCCTGAGCTTGAGATGAGTTTACTGCTGGGCATGCGAATTTTGGCCTCACCTGCCAGCGCCGGAAAAGCAGACTCGTAGCCCGTGGCAGCGCGCCAGGCCACTGTCTTGACGACGCTGGCGTACGAGCCCTTGCTTCCGGTGGAAGCAGAGTCCCTTGGAGAAGAGGCGGACTCTGTGGACCAGTCCACCGTGCGCCAGAGGCTCTTGTACCTGCTGCCACCGCACCGCCGTGAGCCATAGCGCGTTGTCATGCGTGATAATAGTCCTTATGAGTAGGTCTCGCATGGTTTGCGGGCCTACGCTGCTGGCAGGACCGGCCGGAAGTCTCACAACCGCCAGATCTGTCGACCCAGTCGACCCAACTCCCGGCGGTGCCCGCGGAATACAGCTCCTTACCGAGAGCAAAACAGCTCACTGAAATGCTCTTTGTGTTTCCAGAGCCCGGTGAAATGCGCACCTCTTCTTGCCGCTGGTGGTGTGCGGCGACATCCCGTCCATCTTGCTGACGGGACTGTCGACCGCCGCGGACTTCGCAGCGCCCCGGCCAACGATGTCGGCGTAAGTGGTCAGCTTGGAGCCGGTGGTGCGGATCTCGAGTGCCCTTGCCATTTCCGGCGACTGCAAAGTCGTCAAGGCGGCAACTCCCGAAGTCAATGCGCTGCGGGTAAGTTACTCTGCGGGAAGCCTGCAGGCTCGGGAAGCTAGTGCGCTGGTCGCGAGGTGACAAAGTGCTCAGAGTGCGAAGTGTTGCGAATCTCTCTCTTTGAGAGAATTTTGCCCTCAAGATTTTATATTGGCTTGAAACCCTAAACCCTTGTTGCATTTCATTTGTAGCGACTGCAGGCAGGCCATGTCCCTCCAGGGGCGCGAAATGTGTTCCTTGGGAGGGTGGCCGTCGCAGGGGCATACTCTGCGCGCAGACATTTGCAGACAATAGCAACATCTGCATTTGCCCTACCTGTCTTCCTCCTATCTCCCACCATGCTTTCATGCCAGCCAGCTCATATAAGACCGAGATTACACGCAGAAGAATTTGGCAGGACGAGCAGGGCGTGCGTCTCCACAGCAGAACGGACTCACACGCTAGGCTCGGCCTCTCTTTTGCACCAGACTCTCACCAGAGACTGTGACGGCAGTGGACAGAGGGCGCCGACATCTGACAGGGCATGGCCAAGCACCTGGCAGCAAATCAGCCTCCCGGTCAAGGAAAGCTTGAAGTGTGCTGCAACCGCGCAGTCACTAACCACCTTCACCCGCGTTTGCCGTCGCTTTGACCCGCAGCTGCTGCAGCTGCTCGAACAGCGCCGTGTGCAGGGACTCGCATTCGCGGCAGTGGTCGCTGCCTGATGACGCAGGCAACCAGCTGCGGGCTCCAGCCGAGGCCCATCAGGTCAGAGGAGGAGGCGGCACAGGGGTCCTGCATCAGCGGCCGCCCCTCAGGCTGCTGCCTAGCAACCACCAGGCAGTCATGCAGCAGAGCGAGGGGAGGCATGCGCGCCTGCAGGCCGTGCAGAGGCAGGCGCCGACCAGATGTGTGTCAGCAATAGCTGAGTCTGCTGAGTAACGTGGTGCATTAGTGCCGGTGGGACGATGTGTGCGAAGAGCAGCGGCGGCTGCGGCTGCCGCAAGGGCTGGGGCTGCGCCTGCTGGCCTTGCGCCTCCGCGCCCTTCCTTTGAAAGACCGTGGCGGCCAGCACGCTGTAAATGGCGGGACAGCTGCTGAGCCAACGGTATGGCAGGGCGCACTTTGAGTGCCATCACAACGGCGCGTCCGGCCGCAAGGCAGCATCCTGCACGGCGAGTGTGGACGAGGCACGTGTGGCCGGGACAGCTGCCGGCCCTCCTCGACTGAAAAGAGTGCGGAATGGCTGGAAGAGTGCGGCACAGTGTGGCAGAATCGGCGGGCCCAAGAAGAAGCAAGCCCTGCTGCAGGGAGACGTCCTCTGAACAACAACGCACCCAGACGGCACTTTGCAGGAGACGATGAAGCTGGGTCGTTGCACGTCCCTTGTGGGAGTGGATGAGAATGGAGCAGGCTTGCAAAAGTCGTACGGTGCGACGCATGAAATGAGGCTGCTGCATGCGGCTGTAAACCGTGCAACTGGAGGGTCCTGCTCCTCGGATCAGACGTTGCTTGTTCACAGCTGCTCAACTGGGCTTGCAGTGCAACACAGGCTGGAGGCACTTGCCTTGGCAAGGGCGGCCGAGCACATGGTGGTGCTTTTGTGCCTCACCGCGACAGAGGCACAGCAGCACCACAGGTCTGAGTCACCCATCTCAGAGGGTGACCCCAGCAGGCAGCTGGCGGCTGAACTGCGCCCGCAGCTCTGCGGCAAAGGCCCGGTGGACGGCCAGCCGCGGGCCACGGCACGGCACGTCCAGCGGCGCCATCGCCTGGGCCACGTCCAGGGGCCCCCAGCCCCACTGGATGAGGGCTCTGGCGGCCGCAATGAGGGCGTCCTGCACAGCATCAGCCCCAGCTCAGACACGTCTGCCTGCCTTCCTTGTTTCCGTCTCCAGGAAAGACCGCTACACGTGTTGCAGGCAGGTGCTTAGGGGGAAGGGTCACACCCTACTTGCCGGCCACATCATCCAGGGATTCGCCCGCGCGCTCTCGGGAACGTGGGCCATCCGCAGCGGGGTTGGCGGGCTGTAGAAGTGCTGGGGCAGCAGCACCATGTTGCCCGGCGGAGGAGCGTGCAGATTGAAAAAGTACTCGAAGGGCATTTGCTCCGCCTGCCCGGCCGGCTGCTGCTCATCCCACTGCGGCACTGGTGGCTGCTGCGCCGCGTGAGGGTAAAACCACGCAGGCTGCAGGTGACCGCCGCTGACAGCCTGTTGCCAGCCTGGCTGCTGCTGGAAGCTCCAGGCTGGCACGTAGATTGGCAGCGGCTGCTGCATGCCAGAGACCGGGTCGTAGAGCGGCTGCCCCGGCTCTGAGTAGGGCAGGACGGCTGGCTGGAGCTCAGCTGCCGGAGAAGCGCCACCTGCAAGTGACAAGCCGCTGGTTAGTGCTTCAGGCAGGTGAGGACACCTGAGGAGGCACCGCTGTTCCATCCATCGTCATTGCAGTGCTCCGTGAAAATCTATCTTCTGCAGTTCGATCCCGCACGCCCAGGCACTGGCGGATGAATAGCAAGATAGGGCCTCACCGTCCCGGCTTGTGGATCGCGGGCCCTCGCGGCTGGCAGCAGGAGCGAGCGTGCCGGTGTTGTCGTCCGCGGCGGCAGCCAGCCAGTAGCCCAGGAGGACGGCGTTGAGCACTTCGCCGGTCGGGGCCGCTGGCTCCAACTCCTTTGCTGCTGCAGGCGGCCAAGGGGCCTAGGTCAGTCACTGCAGCTGTGAGATTCAGCTGCAAGTCGCGGCACTTGAATTCCTTGTCCTCCAGTGTGTGTCTGGCTTGTTGGCAGTGTAGGCGGCGCTATGGGGTCTCACCGACTTCCGAAGACGCAAAGACGTCAGGCTGCCCTCATCTGCCGCGGCCGGTGGCCGGCCAGTCCTCCAGGTTTGGGCAGTCAGCCAGTCCCAGAAGGCACCGCCAGTGACAGTCTGCGCCGCCGTCTCAGGCCCAGCCACCGCTGCAGGCGAGCAACAACACCAGATCGAGTCGCTGCAGCTGCGGCTGAGCTGGAAGAGGCACTTGACATTGCCTGGCCTGAGCTTGGCTAATTGGCGTCGCAAGCTATAACAGGTGGCCTCACCGAGCTCTGAAGGCGCACAGCCGTCCGGCAGGTCCTCGTCCGGGGCGGCCAGCCACACATCCAGGTCCGGAGCGGCCAGCCAGTCCTGGAAGAAGTCGTGCACAATGTTGGTCGTTGCTTGGGGCTCCGGCTGGGTCGCCCCTGCAGGTGGCAGAAAGACCGGGAGGTCAGTCCGCGTTGCAGCTTGGGTTGAGCTGAAAGTGGCACTTGACGTTCTGATCCTCTGACCTGATATGAGCATTTTATTGGCATTGCACGCAATAAAAGGTAGGTGGCCTCACCTAACTCCTGTGCCAGAGGGGACGGGGTGGACTTGGCATCGGCCTGTTCCTCGCTGGCGTCGTCCTCAAGGGCGGCCAGCCAGTCCTGGTCCTTGGCGTACATCCAGTAGTTGCGGAGGTCGAAGTCGAGGCCATCGTCGGTAAGGGCTTCCGGCTCCGGCTCGGTGGCTGCTGTAGGCGGGCGAGCGAGAAGCCTGAGCCAGTCGCTGCAACTTCCGTGGGTTCAGCTTATGATATGTACTTGGCCTGCTGGTCATTTCACGTGCGTCTGGGTTCTAGGTAACGCAAGCGTTCAGAGGGTGTCCTCACTTGGTGCCGCTGGCGCAACGCCGTGCGGCCGGTCCTCATCAGGAGCGGCCAGCCAGTCCTCCAGATTCAGCGCTGCCAGCCAGTCCCAGCAGACGTCGTGCTTGGTGCCAGTCGGGGCTGCCAGCTCCGGCCGGGTCGCCGCTGTAGGCGGGCAGAAAGATCAGGTCAGTCGCTGTGGCTTTGTTAAAGCCCAAAGCGGCACTGAACTTCTTGTCCGTCCTGGTCTCAGCCTGGCTTGCTGGCAATGCACGCGCTCGTCAAGAAGTGGCCTCACCGAGCCCGGAGGGAGCTCGCTGCCCTTGACGGAATCGTTCTCCCCGCCGGAGTCATCCTCCAGGGCGGCCAGCCACTCCTCCGGGTTCGAAACGCTCAGCCAGCGCTGGAAGACGTTGGGGTCGGTGGAGATCAAAGCCGCCGGCTCCAGCTTCTCGGCTGAAGGCGGGCAAACGGACCAGCTTAGTCGCTGTAGTCCCGACTGAGTCCAATTTGACTCAAAATATTCCCAGAAGGTACTCACACAGCCGACCGGCGACTTGCTCCCTGAGCTTGAGATTACTGCTGGGCATGCGAATTTGGGCCTCACCTGCCAGCGCCGGAAAAGCAGTCTGTTCGTCCGCGGCAGCGCGCCAGGCCCCTGCCTTGACGATGCTGGCGTACGAGAGCTTGCTCCCGGTGGAAGCAGTGTCGCTCAGAGACGAGGCGGACTCGGTGGACCAGTCCGCCGCGCTCCAGACGGGCTTGTACCTGCAGCCGCCGCACTGCCGTGAGCCATAGCGCGTTGTCATGCGTGATAACAGTCCGTATGAGTAGGTCTCGCATGGTTTGCGGGCCTACGCTGCTGGCAGGACCGGCCGGAAATCTCACAACCGCCAGATCTGTCGACCAAGTCGACCTAACTCCCGGTGCTGGTGGTGGATGATAGCTCCTGATCGAGCATAAAGCGGCTCAAAAAAATCCTTTCCGTCTTCCCTCAGCCTGGTGAATTGCGCACCTGTTCTTGGGCGCCGAGAACCCGTCCATCTTGCCGACGGGACTGCCAACCGCCGAGGGCTTCACGGCGCTCAGGGCAGCTGGTCTGCCTCCCGCTGTTGGCCTCCTTGGGGCAGCCAGCCAGTCCTCTTGGTTGGGGGCAGTCAGCCAGCAACTCTGGAGAATGACGTGCGCGCCGTCGGTCTAGGCCACTGGCTCCGGCTGGGCCGCTGCTGCAGGCGGGCAGAGAACAGAGAACAAGTCAGCTGCAGTGATTTCAAATCGGACGCCGAGTGGCACTCGACTACCTGCTCCGGCTGCCTGTAAGTCTAGATTATAAATGAGTGCAAGCGACTGGAAGTGGTCTCACCGTGCGCTGGCGGCCGAGGGGCTGGGCGACGTCCCGTCCATCTTGTCGACTGAAATGCCGACCGCCGCGGGCTCCGCCGCGCTTAGGACGCGGCCGCTGGCATAAGCCGTCACCATGATGCTGCTAGTGCTGATATTGGGCGCCCCTGCGGTGTCCGGTGTCTGCAGAGCCGTTTGCATGGCTGCAGCTCGCGAAGCCACTGCGTTGGTGGGCGACACGAGAAAAGGCTGTATTCGCTCTGTAATGCAGGAAGCGAGAGCACTGGTCGCAGAGAGCCTGCTGTGTGCCCCTGGCGTTTTCCTGCACTGCAAATGTTCAGGCGGGCGCTCTGAGCTCTGAGCGTTTCCTCCCAACCTGTTCCCAACGACAGCCCACCAATTCGGTGCCGTTCGACGCAGCCAAAGGGCCAAATAGATGAAAGGAGCATGCGCCTGCTGCTGGCGGCCATTACCGCCTGCCTGTTGGCAAGCAATGCTGTGCCCCAGCCGCACCAGCGTTTGCACGTCCGCCGGCAGGAGCGGGCACGCAAGACGGGTGTGACCTCGCAGCAGGCAAAGTCTGATGCCGGGGGAGCGAAGCCGGAGAGCAGGTGATCACCTTCCCGCCCCGCCATCAGCAAATTTGGCCGTCTCTTTTGAAGGCAAGAGTCACGTATAAGCTTACCGTTAGCACCAAGTGACCGTGGCCAAACCGTGCCGTTCATGAAAGTCACCCCGGACAAGAGGGCATGCGTTTCAAGCCATGCCGCGCCCGCCCTTATGCAGCCTGTTCGTCGTGGAGAACGAGGTGGACGCGCGGCGGCTCGCGGCGCTGCACGTGAATGCGAACGACACGATTCGCTTCAGCACGCTCTCTTTCATGCACCGCGGCCGCTACACCTGGGGCCTGGAAGCCGCCCGCCACATCTGGCGCAATTTGCAGCAGCTGGGCCTTCAGAACGGCACGCTTCTGCTCTCCTACGACGCGCACACGTGTCAGGTGCTGGTCGACAGCGGCATCCCCTGCTTCCTCGACCGCTGGCTGCCGCAGCCGGCCGCACTTGCAGGCCCGCTTCCATGCCCTCCTGGCGGTCAGTCCACGCTGTCCGCCTGCCGCTCACCAGTCCGGCGGCCAACCTGCAGGCCAGTACAAGGCAGGCGTGCCGCACTGGTACCAGAAGTATGCCTGGGCGCTGCGCCTGCTGCAGTTTGGCCACTCTGTCCTCTTCATGGAGCTCGGCGCGTCCCACTCAGCAGTCTCCCCCTCTGCAAGCACCTGCCGGAATCTTCTTATCCTGCAGATCGCTGCTGCCGCAGACATGGTCCTCTTCAGCGACCCACAGCCGCACTTTGACCGCCGCTACGACATCCAGGGCCTCTCTGACTGGCTCACCCCGCAGCTGGGCAGCCCGCAGGCCTTTTCCCCCCCTCTCCCCTGCTTGCAGAGGCGTCAGCCCGCACAATGAGTCTCATCCTGACACCTTGTGCATTGCGTCTGCTGCTGCAGGAGCGCTTTCTCCACACCTGCGACGCCTGTGCGGCCCCCCTTTCCCAAGCCTTATTTCCGCATCATCCGCTGGCCCAGCAGCTCACTGACTCAGGCCGCGCTGCCTGCCTGCAGACCACCTGGAGAAGGGCCCCAAAGGCATCCCTTGCCCCCTCTTGCTCTCCCCTAGCGCACAGAAAAGCCAGGTCTCGGCGCCAGGTCTTGCTCGTCGGGGCTGCAGGCGACGGCATCGTCTGGGGCCCCTACAAGCCGGACAACCCGCGCCACCTGCCGCACGTCAACCCCTGCATGAGCACCGGCTTCTGGTTCGCGCAGCCGAGCGGCGCCGCCAAGGCCTTCCTGGCCGCCTACTTGGAGCTGCAGCAGGGGCCGCGCGTGTGGCAGAACGACCAGCAGCTGTGGAACGAGGTGAGGGGCGGACGCCCGGCCCGCAGAGGGAGAAAAAGCCTGTCATGGTCATGATCATGGCCGCGCTTGTGCCATTTCATCATCTGTCAACGGGAGGCGCCGCAAGCATGTCTGCAGCAGCAAGCCGGGTGCATGCAGTGGCACAGCGGTCATGCCCTCTGTTGTGCCATGTGCAGGCAATCATGGCCTTCCTGTTCGGCCACGGGGACCAGCAGCCGCTGCGGCTGGGGCTGCTCAACACCAGCCGCTTCAGCAACATCGGTCGGCCCCGCCCTCCAGCCAGCCTGCCTGGCGCCAACTGCTTATCGCAGACATGGCTCGCCAGCTCAACCCGCAGCCCTTCACCCCCCTACCTTGGCGTGACATGGGGGGCTCATTGCCAGCCAAAGAGAGGCCCGCCAGCACGCCCCAGGTCCAGCTTGTGACTGCTCGCATGAAAGATCTCAACGTGCGCCAGAGTCCCTGGCGCCTGGCGAATGCATCGGGCTCAAACCCCTCCTGCGATGCTGTGGCAGGCATGTGGGACGAGCGGCGGGCAAAGCGGCTGCCGACAGACCCCGTCATGCTGCACTGCGGCTTCATGCACGGCTGGCAGAAGGAGTCCAAGCTGCGCGAGCTGGGCCTGTGGCGCGGCAGCGACTGGACCGCAGCGGCTGCGGCTGCCGACCTGCCGCGCATCGAGGCGCACTTCCCGCGTCGCCTGCCGTCACAATTGTAACTGAAGCTGCACACGGGGGTTACACCCCTGGAGTTGTCCGTTGTACTGGTTAGAATTATAGGGGACCGACATCTTTTCGGCGTCGCACTGTACACTCGCTAGGCAGCTAAAAGGTGGGCACTTGGCGCTGTGGCCCGACGAACTCAACTTGCAAACCGAATGCCTCGCATGAAACAACGTCCTGGTCCTTCGAGGCTGCGAATCGGTTTGTGTGCCACCCGAGCCGCCCAGGCCTCAGCAATAGCCGCCTCTCCAACAGCGCACTTTCCGAGTTTGCCTGCGCCTGGAGGCTGGGCCAGCCGCTGCAGCAGGGTAGGTTGCCCATCCAGGCGGTCTACTAGCTGCCCTGCTGCTGCAGCTGCTGCTGCTCAGAGCCGGAGAGCGCCCGTTGCCGGCGCCTGACGATCTCGGCCGCCCACGCCTGGCCGGTCGGCGTCTGGAAGCGGCCGGCGGTGGAGTCGAAAAACTCCTGCGGCCGCCGCAGTGGCTTGCTCACGTGCCAGGCCGCGGTTCCCCTGGCCAGTGAGACTCCCTGCTTCATCCGCACGCAGGCACTGCTCGCATGCAATCTGCAGCCACTCACAGACCGCACTCGCATACTTGCTGAGTAACGACTTGGCGGCTCACCTGCAGCTGCGCGCCCTGGGCCTGTTCGTACTCAAAGGCCTGCAGCACCATCTCCACCTGCAGGGCAGCCTTACAGGCCTCATTCAGGCCTTTTCCAGCGACGGCATGCTGAGAGAGCGGGGAGCAGCAGCTGGCAGGCAGCAGCTGCTTCGTTGCTGCGGAGGCTGCCGCCTCCCAGCCCAGAGCGAGTCACAGGAGCTTGTCGGGAGCGGAGGGGGCGCGTGCCTTGTCGAAATCCTTCACCAGGCGCGCCTCGGGCGTGCTGGCGTCCTCATACTCCTGCCACAGCTGCCGCACCTCCTGGCCTGCACGGTTGATGGACTGCGCGACTCAGCCTCTGGCAGCCAGATGTTTGGCAACAGAGCGCTGGCAGAGCCTCCAGCAAGCAGGCCTCTTGAAACAGAGCCTTCGAGGCCTCTGTGGTGCAGCAGGGCCTGACCAATGCGCAGGCAGGGGGGTAAGGCGCACCTGTCGCGGTGCCTGCGCCCAGCAAGGCCTGAATGGATTCCATCGCCTCCGTTTCGCGGCGGTTCTTCTCGGCCTTGCTGACGCCGTCGCAGGGCGCAATGTCGCCCACAATTGCTGACGTCGCAGCAGGCCGGGTCAGTTCTGGACCCGCCTGGGTGCAAGCGGGATACGAGCGCACATGTTTTCCAAGCTAGGGAGAGGGGAGGTAGGCGTGCCTTCTGCCAGGTCGTGCACGAGCGCAAGCTTCATACACCTGCGGAAGCAACGACAGGGGTGAGCTGGTTGGAATCGACCAGAGCATCGACCAGTGGTGACAGCTGCCATCAAATCCATCCTTTGGCTGCATCCACCTGCCTGTTGGCGTCAACGCCCGCGTCGCCAGCGATCAGCGCCATCAGGCCCATTCGGTACATGTGGTCTGCAATGCTCTCGGGGCCACTGATGTCCTTGCGGACCCAGCCCGTGCGTTTCGTGACCTGCGAAAGAGATAATCAGCCGCCTATCTGTCACGCCAATTGCATTCAGTCGCCTATGAGCAGGCTAATGTCCTGCTTTGATTTTGAGCATGCCGTCGTCCTTGGCCAGTTGCTCCAGGCCGGGACTGGCGTTGGCAGCCTCAGTCATGCAGTGGTACCATGCAGGCAGAGCTGAGCCGCCAGAACGGGGGCGCTGACTGCCTCGGGCTGCTGGCTTGGCACGGACCTTGAGACTCTGCGCCAGCGTCAGAAAGTCGATCGCCTGCGCGGCGCCAACCTCTGGGAGGCTCATGGCTCTTGTGCGGGGTCTGCCTCCACTGCGTTGTGCAGGAGGGTCCAGGAATCGGCAGGATGGAGTGGTCGCGGCGAGAGTGCAGGCTGCCAGGGGGCACTCAAGCGACCGCAAGCCCACCATAGACTTGCTGCATGAACGTCGAGTGTGACAGGTTTGGGACAATGCGCGAGGAGGGTCAGCGAGACGCGCGCAAAGCGCATCAAACTTGCCCTGCTTGGGCTTGGCGACGCCGCACGCGGGGGAATCGCGCGAGTCTGAGCATCGGTTTGCCTTCACACTTGGCAGAAGGCTGTATCTTTGGTGCGCGATCGCACTAGCCGAATAATTTTGCGTCCCACTGGCGCATGGCTCCATCTCCCACCTTTTGGTGGAGCGGGGCCTGGCCCCCTGTGATCGGCTGACTGCGTCTGAGAGCTTGCGCTAAGCTGTATCCGGGGCCAATGACGCAACCGTCGTCTTCAAATGACCGCGAGGCGGCCGAGGAGCAGCGCATCCAGGCAGTCAGGAACGCCCGCGATGTGAGCACCTTGTCCTGCCGCGACTCATGGCTCGGCTGGCTATTGATGCCTTGGAACACCGTGCAAGCCCAGGATGCTCAAAAAGCGGGCGCTGCCCCTCCCACCTGACTGGGGGCATCGCCCTGCAGGTCACAGAGCTTCGCAGCAAGCTGAGCGTCGGAGATGTCAAGACGCCCAGACTGCGTCATGCATGGCTGCAGGCACTCTCGGTGAGTTCAAAGCCCGTACTCCACCCGATTTCCTGCAGCCACATGCCTAATCTATATATCAAGATGGCGGCACGCTGCACAGGCTTGCGGGCGCAGATTCGGCCCAGCCGGCCAAGAAGCCGTCGCGCCGTCTGAAATTGCACTGTTGGGACGCATCCGGTCGCAGCTGGTTGCTACAGGCGGCGGGACGGAGGCGAACTCTGCCAGCGAGTCGGCTGCTTCGCTGATGGCGGTGCGTCCTTTGCGGGCTTCCTGCCCCGCACGGCTCGCTCAGGCGGCGGCACGGCGGCTCAAGCGGTGGCTGATTCGCAGGTGTGCGAGGAACTCATCCTGCCGCTGGAGCGTGGCGAGTCTGGGCTGAGTGTACCAGTCCTAGAGGTGAACCAGCCCCCGTCTTAGACCCAGGCCTGCGGAGCTCTGGCCCGAGCCCAGCCGCTGACCTGCTGATGTACGCTGCAGACAGCCATAGGCCTTGTTCCGGACGTCCTGGCTGCCCTGGCAGGCTGGGCGGCCCGCGGCCAGCTGCCAGCCGTCCTTGCGCTGGCGCTGCTGCGGGCATGCGACAGCGCAGTGCAGGCGGCACGCGTGATCCTCTTCAGCCCCACGCACGCCTCCATCCCCCGCCGCTGCCCTGCCGCGCAGCCACATCGAGAGCGCAGCTGAGGCGCCTTGCCTCGGCAGGTGGCTGGCGGCAGTCCCCCTGGCCAGCTTCCGAGCAGCTGCCACCAAGACGCACCAGGCGCTCAAGGAGCACCTGGCTGCCACGGTGGCGGCCGCGCTGCCGGCCACGGGCCTGCAGGGTCCGCTGCCCCACTCTGCTCAGAAGCCTGGCCTTGTGACTGCTCCTATTCCCCATTGGAGGTTGCTCTGTCAGAGATGCAGCCAGTCTGTCTGTCGGTTCTCAAGCCCCCATCCACTGATAACTGCTGGCTATTGGGAGTCTAATCAGCCGTAGCTTCCTCTTCTCGAGGACCAACTGGCCCGGCGCCCCGCCTGCAGGTCGTGAGCTGCTGCTGCGGATCTGTGCCGGCGTCACAGACATCGGTGCGCCCTTCTGGCCGCAAGCCTCTTTGTTGCCCTTTCAGGAGTTCGAATCGGAATCCAGCTTTCAAAATTCAAAATTCCTTAAAAAATCGATTGTTTGGTACCTTGCTGCATGGCTGGACGCCAGACCACACGAGGCCCTCCCTCGCGTCTCTGATTGGGACTGCTTGCTGCCCGGCTTCCCCGCAGCTGCCGAGGCGGCCGACGTCATCGCCGGCCGCTCCCCCAAAGCCCGGACGCCCGAGTTTCGCCAGTTTGCCGCCCTCAACATGGGCGTGGCGGCCGCCGTCCGGCTGTTCGGAGCGCTGCCGGCCGAGGAGCCCGGCCGCGCTGCCGCGGGTATGTAGCCTTGTGCCCCTCAGTCCCAGAGTGACAGTTGCATGCCTCTTTTTGAAGGACACGATCTGTCAGGCGGCTGCAGCTAGCTCCAGCGTTGGCGGAAAGGCAGGGGGGTGTCAAGCAGTGCAGCCAGCAGAGCAGCGCCGCAAACATCCGCCCCTGCTGCTGCACGCACGAACCACTCGCAGGCACGAGAGTCAACTCTTCACTTGCAAGGCAGTGCTGAGGCTAGGAGGGCCGCTGTGTGCAGGCGAGCGGCTGCGTCAGCTGCTGACTCGGAACTTTTGGTACGCGGCGGGCGTGCTGCAGCGCGAGCCGCGGCCCAACAACCTGCAGGCGGGCGCCCCTGCCTCCCGCTGCCAGGAGCAGGAGTGCGTGCAGGCAGCGGGCGCATGCGTGCCTGTCGTGGCTCAGTCAGGCACGCAGAGGATGCATGCCTGCCCCTTCCCTCGCCCTCACGCATCTGCCATCGCACACATCAGAGCCTGTCCCGACCTCCCCGCGCCCGAATGCCGGTGAGCAGCCTGTGCTCACGCTCGAGCCGGCTTTCGAGCGCGGTTGAAAGCCCCTGGCGGCGGCGCAGGTCGTCCGTTTCTGGCTGCAGCACACGCTGCGCCTGCTGGCCGCGGCCCCCGCCGTGCTGCTGGGGGGCGGCGGCGGCGAGGACGGCCTGCTGTCGTTGGCAGCCAGCTTCCTGCTCTCTGCGCACTGCGCCGAGTGCGCCGCCTCCCTCTGGACCTTGCCTGCACCGGAATGGGGGCCTGGCGGCCTGCATGCGCCTGCAAGAACTGGCTGCCCGGGGGAGGAAGCAGCCGGCCAATGATGCTGGAACTGGCGGCACTCTTCAAGCAAGGATCAGGCGGTGCAACAGGCTGAAATGTGTGATGACTGAACATCACAGTTCGGGATAACAACGAGGCTGACTTGATCACAAGCTTGCCCCGGCCTTGCCGCTGAGCGGGCTGGGCTCTCGGCTGCTTCGCCAGGGGCCTGGAGGAGGCGCTGCCGCTGGCGCGCCGCCTGGCCGCCTCACTCTGCGATGCGTTGGTGAGGCCGCCTCTCCACCGCAGCCTTTGCGGCTCACAGCCGGCCGCCTGGCGCATGAGGCAGGCCCAAAAGCACCCCAGCAGCGGCTGGGTGCCAGTTGGCTGCTAAGGTTTCACTTATGCGCAAGCCTCCAGCCGCCAGCTGGCGTTTCCGGGCACTTGATCTGGGGTGCTTGTGGGTCTTTCATTGGCTGCTGGCATGCCACATGCATGGGAAGCTGGCTGAAGCTCTGCCGTGCCTCCTTGCCATCAGCAGCGGCATCAGTTAAGAGCAGGTGTTTGTAACTGCCGCAGGTGTCGCATCCGGAGGCCTGGGACGCTTCTGACCTGGCCAGCAGGCCGGGCAGGGCCCTGCTGGCGGCCAGCCTGGCGACCCGCGGCATCGCGCTGCCGCTTTCGCTCCTGGATACGCTCGTTGCCGGGCTGCCGGGCATGCTGCGCGGCGGCGGCACTGCGCTGCTGCGAGTGCGCAGCTCCGGTGGCCCGGCGGGCGAGCTGTCCCGGGGCGTGCTGATGCTGTTTGCAGCCGCGCAAAAGCAGAGGCACGGCACCGCTCCTGCTTCCGCCAGGCAGAGGCGTTAGTCACTCGCTGGCTGGCCGGGCAGCTGACTCAGCTCTGCGGTCATGACAGCCGCCGTTGCATGGCTCAGCCTGCCGCTCATGGCTCTGACTGAGAGCTTCTGGTAGCTGGCTGTGGGGCCAGTGCGCTGGATGCTGAAGCCAGCGATTGTTGCAGGGGCGCGCGGCCGCAGCTCTCGGCCGCCTGCCAGCGCGGCCTCTTCCGAGCCGCCTGCAGCCCGCACCCGGGCACGCGCCTGCTGCTGCTGCGCATCTGGCCCGTCCTGCTCAGGCACCGCCCCCTCCCTCGTCCCAGCTTTGCGCCAGCGCCGCGGCCTCAGTGGCTGTGGCATTAGTAACAGCTTCGTGCTTGCAGAAGCACACACTGTCTGGCCTGCTTCTCGAGCTTCTTCTGCCTTCCACAGCCTGGCTGACTGCTCCTACTGGTGTCCCTGCACCGATCCAGACCGCTGCCCCCCGGCTGCAGGCTCAGCACCGCCTCCGTGGCTGCGGCCCACGTGCAGCAGCTGCTGGAGCTCGGCACCGGCGCAGCTTGCCTGGCTCTCGCTGGCCAGCCGGGCAGCTCGGCGGCGGGCCGCTGCTTGCAGCAGCTGAGCGACCTGCTGGCAGCGCTGCTGCGCACCCAGCCCGAGGGCTGCCTGCCGCCGTTTCTGGCCGCAGCGACGCTGCAGGCGCGGGCGCTTGCCACATCGCGCCTAAACACCTCTGCTGGCTTCTTCGCAGCGACCGGCCCTGTTTGGAAAGCACGCAATGCTTTCTTTTGCCTAGGCTGGCGGACTGCGGCCGTGCGGCACTGCAGCCGACAGCGCCGCGGCTGCGCTGCCGGCAGGTTCCCGGCGGCTGGGCGGAGTGGCGCGCCCGCCTGCCGGGCATCTGCTTCGCGGTCCGCACGCTGGCGGTGGCGGGCGCGGCGGGTGCGGCGGGCGCGGCGGCGGCTGCGGCGAACGCGCTGGCCGCGGCGATTGGGAACGCGGGCGGGGCGCCCGAGGGGCTGGATGCGGCCCTCACTGCGGCGAGGGCGCTGCTGCGCGTCAGCCGGCTGCCAGGCGGGCAGGTGCGGCGCTCCCATCTCCCTCGCCAGCAGACAGCGCCCTCTTGTGGCGGGTCAAAAGACCGGTATGCGTCGCGACGGTGCGGGGCTTGCATGCCGCATTTGCTGCGCCCCCTCCCATGCGGCTTGACTTTCAAGCCGGGCAGCAGGCGGCAAAGCGAGCACATGCAGCACTGTCCGACCTGCTGCATTAGTCAGCCCCCGCGTGCGTGCCTGCCGGTGCACAATGTAGCGATCACACTGGCTTGCTGTCTACGGTGCGCCCAGCCTGCTGTTGCCGCTGCAGGCGGAGGGGCACGTGCAGCGCGAGCTGGCCTGGGCGGCGCTCGCCTGCCGGGCGCTGTCCGCAGCTGCAGCCGCGCCCGTGCCGCCGCAGCAGCTCGCGGCCGCCGCGCTGGCGCTGCTGGCGTCGCTCCCGCCGGAGCACGCCAAGCTGGCCGCCGAGGCGCTGCAGAAGCCGGCGGCAGTGCTGCAGGCGCGGCAGCAGGTGCCTGTCCTTGGCTTCCCCCCTTCCGCGCGCCAGTACTCCCTGCAATGAGATGAGACGTGACAGGACTTTATGTGACGGGACGCGGCACTTTCCATTACTAACCAGCCGGCAACGCGACTGACGCCCGCACTGCCTCGTTTGCCAGCTGCAGGCGGTGTTCGCGGCCTGCCTGCCGTTGACGGCGCAGCTGCCCAGCCCGCCGGCGGCGCTCTTCCACGCAGCACTGCAGGCGCGCTGCCTCCCCGGACTCAGCAGAGGCAGCCGGGCTGCGGCAGCGCGCTTGCAGGCCTCGTGGCGGCTGCTGCAGGGAATCTTGATCTCGCGGCCTTCTGAGGCACGCATGAGGGGGGCCTCAGGTGCTTGGCAAGGCCTGCATGCAAGTGCGGGCGTTGAAAGGACACGAAAGTACAGCAGCAGGTTGAGGCAGCCGCGAGGCAGGGCAGCATTGAGACATGCTGTTTTTTTTTTCTGATGGGCTGCGTGCGGCGGCGGCGCTTTGCAGGCGCCTGGCTGGGTGGCGCAGCACACGGCCCTGGACGCGCTGCAGGCGTTTGCGCGCGCGGCCCCGGCGTCTCATGTGCAGGCAGTGGTGCCGCCCGCGCTGCGAGACCCAGGCACCGCCGCTCCCCCCCGGAAAGCAACACACCCGCGAGAGCATCTGCCTGTTGCTCGGCAGCGCCCGCGGCAGCGTCCCCGCCTGCTCACTTGCTGGAACGAGCTCGCTTGCGTTTGCCGCGAGCATCCACCTGAGATGCCACGGCCTGCAGGCACCGAGGCGGGCCGCCGCTTCCAGGCGCTGCTGACTCAGCACGTCAAGCGCCAGCCGCAGCCGCCGGCCTGGCCGGGTGGTGGCGAGGCGGCGCATCGGCAGGCAGCCGCAGCCGCGCTCGAAGCAGCCAGCGACGGCTGGCAGCGGGAGCTCACTGAGCTGCTTGAGCGCCAGCCGGCAGCAGCATCGGCGGAGCCGCCTGCTGCAGCCTGTCTAGCTGCCGCGCTGCAGGTGAGCTGGCAGCAGCACTTCCAAGGCCTCACCATCAGATCTCTCCACTCACGCTGAGCAGGCTCCAATCAGAAGTGCGTGAGGGGCAGAGGCGACGGTAAGAGGGAGGGGGTGCGCGCGGCTGCAGGCGGTGCAGCGGCTGCAGGGGGCCCTGGCAGCTGGCGGCGGCCAGCCGGCAGAGATGCAGGCCGGGCTGAAGCGGCTGCAGGCGATGGCACAGGCGCTGGGCTCGGCTGCCGGGAGGCCCTCAGGCTGATGCTTTGAGCGTCGAGTGCAGAGAGCGAGAGTTTGAGTGCGGGAATGCGGCGGGAGACAGCAGCTGCCGGCTTTGCCAGGCCTTCCAGTGGCATGTCTGGTGTCTGGCTGCGGCAGCCGTGCAAACACAGGCAGGCAGCACGCAGCCAGACTCGCGCCGTGCCTGTTCTGGAAACAGACAACACGGCCGCAGGAGTGCAGTGCAGACGGGGGCCTTTGCCCGCCCGCCTTCCTGCCGCCCCCGGCACATGTGAGGCGCTGCGCCGGGGGCAGCCCGACGCACGCCAGCCTCAGTGCCTCAGAGCTCTGAGCAGCAGCCAGCGCCTCAGACCATGGAGTCGATCAGGCTCGCCCGCATCTCCTTGACGATTTCGCTCGGCTGGTGGTCGCGCAGCTTCAGCACCGACTCCACCACGCTCAGCTCGGTGGCGGTCGTGTCCAGGCCGCAAAAGGCGGCCCAGTCGTTGGCCACCAGGCCCGCACCGACCACGTCGCTGCCGCGGTTGACTGTGCCCGCCACCAGCGGCACCTGCAACATGGCACGGTGGATTGTTGCTCAGCAAAGCAGGAGCTCCTCGTTCTCAACTTGAGGAACTGGAGTGCAGCGCATGGGAGCTTGCGGTTTGGGGTTTCCGAGAGCGTCGTGGCGATGCTCAGCCCGGCGCAGCTGGCAGCAAGTGCTGGCTGCTCGAGGCGCGATTTGCATGCAGCAGCAACCGACACTCCAGCAGGCTGCCAGCGAGTGCCCGTGGCGCTTCTAGGCAAGGCAATGAGGGGAGGGCAGGAGTCCGCGCCTGCAACAGGCTCGACAGCTCGTCCAGGTCCTCCACGCTCGTCTGCGGGTGCATCTGCGCGAAACGCCGCGGATGCAGGAGTTAGGGTCATAGGACGGTTTCGGCGTTACAATCACGAACGTTACAGGAGAGAAGGGGCGGCGGACCAGGCCGCCCTGGTTGGTGAAGGAGCAGAAGGAGCCGACGAGGACGTTGCCGGCGACCGACTGCCGAAAGACTTCCACGCCGAGCACATCGGCCACTATCTCCTCCGTCTCCTGCAAGGAAGAGGGCGGCTTAGCACAGTTTCAGAGCGCCTTCAGGGATTGCAGTTAGAAAGAGCTGCCCACAGCCACTACAGTATTGGCTCACATACTGCATGCTGAATCCCCCGCGCTGCAATGCCGAGCGAGAAAACCGGCACGCGTCCCCTCTTCCCTAACCCTAAACCCTAAACCCTAAAAGCAGAGACAGCCAACATCAGACGACACGCCCCCTCTCAGCTGCACAGTCAGCACATGTCGCACCCTCTGGACACACTCGCACGCTCTTTTCCTGTCCCGCTGTGGCAGCCGGGCGCGCCTTGTCGATGTCTGGGTGCACGAGGGCCACATAGTCGTTGCAGGCGATGCAGTTGCCGAGCGCTGACAGCCGCTCCTCGATGCGCTGCACCGCCACCTCGTCTGGCAGGCTGTTGCGGATGTGCTGCAGCTCTACCAGGGGGCGCGGGGGATAGCGCTCAGACGCAGCCTATTTGCTGCAGAGCCTCACGGAGGGGGCGGAGCTCTCGAAGCGGTTGGGCGAGCTCAGGAGCTCAGGCTGAGCAGGCAGGATGATCTCTGCTGCGCTTGCCCTCGAATAAGCAAAAGTGCGAGGCAGGGCGTGGGAGAGGGGCTGACCCTGGTCTGTCGTTGTGTTGGGCAGCAGCAGTCCGTTTTTATTGCCTGCGTGCGGCAGCGAGCGGCGTGTGGAGCACTTGTTCGAGCCACATGCGGCAGGCAGGGGGCAGAGGCGCAGGCGGGGCAGCGCACCGACTGTCAACCGGCCGACTAGGCGTGTGCCGGCGATGGAGGTCTTCACGACCGGGATGTGCTCCGCCAGCTCGGCCTGGAAGACGCTGCAAGGGCAGGGAGGCTTCGTAGGCGAGGGGCTTGCGTCGGAGGACGAGTGAAGCGGACAGCAGCGGCTGGGATTGCTGGCGCCGGGTGCGCGCAAGCTGGGAGCTGCACCTGTAGAAGTTTTCCGAGGCGCCCAGCGCGACCAGGCAGTATGCATTCGTCAGGTTTGCAAAGACGCCGATGTCGTTGCTGTTCTCAAACTGCGGGGCGCGCGAGCAGGCGTCAGTGCCGCCGGCACTAGTGCTGCGCATGCCGGCAGCTCTGGTTGGGCCCGAAAGGCCCGCCACTCATTGAGGATGCGATGCCACAAACATCATAAAATCATGATAGTATCCATCAAGCGTCTCAAGCAGGCGGCGAACCTGGCAACGCGTCGCCATTCTTTCCTCCGAGCGCGCGCCTGCCCCTGCCGCGATCTGACTTGCGGCGGCTGGCAGAAGTCAGTGTTTAGACTGCAGCTGTTGTGCCTTCTTTTCGGCGTAAGGTTCTTCTAGGCCTAGCTTTCGGAAGCGCCGTCTCGCTCTCGCGTGCCCCAGCCAACCTGGGCGACCGACGTTCACCCTGAGAGCGCCATCAGGAGCAAAACGATCGGCTCGCCTGCATGCCTTTGTAGTGGCATATGACGTCGTCGCTCAAGGTGGCCGTCGCCCATACACCTCCTGCCGCAGATCGAATGCACGTCTTTCTCGCCCCGAGGCGATACTGAGAGGCTGTCGAATGCAGAGGCTCGACTTGACGGGGCTACGCATCCGCCACATCGACGCCAAGGAGCAGGTCCGTCTGCAGGCCGGCATCCCAGGGGCTCAAGTCTTTTGCTTGCCTCGGCTGGCTGCAGACTGCTGATTACATCTGTCACGCTGCAGGTGGTGGGCAGGCTAGCGTCGCAGATCGCACACATCCTGCAGGTGGGGCCCTGCACTTTCTTTCCCACTCTCCCAGGTCTCCAGTGCATCCCGCCGCGCATGTTGAACCCCGTGTCCTGCTGCAGGGCAAGGACAAGCCGACCTTCGCGCCCGAGCGCGAGGAGGGCGACCTGGTGCTGGTGACAAACGCGCGCCACCTGGAGTTCACGGGGAAAAAGTGGGACCAGAAGGTGTACAAATGGCACACCGGGTGCGCCTCTCCTTGCGGGCCAGCTCAGCAGCTGCGCCTCACAGTGGCCGGGCTTTGCTGCCTCTGCTGCTGAGACAACCTGTTCTGTGCTGGCATGGGTGCTTACCGCTTCCCCCGCTGCGCTCGCAGCTTTCCCGGCGGCCTGAAGGAGCAGCCGGTGCGCAAGGAGTTTGAGCGTGACCCAGCCAGCGTGCTGCACCGTGCGGTGCTCGGCATGCTGCCCAAGAACAACCTGCGGCGGGTGCGCAGCCCCAGACAGCAGCAGTGGAAGAGGGGCTCTGTCTGCATGCATTGGCCTGCTCTGCACGCGCGCGCCGCCACGCCATCTGCCTTGTGGGCTGCTACGTCCGCCGCAGTCAGGTAGCTGGTCGCTTGGCCCCAAGAAAGTGGTGAGCTCTCGACTGGCTGAGTCCCAGGTTCTATTACGCAGGCGCGCGCACGCAAGCTGCGCATATACCCGGACGAGCGGCACCCCTTCCAGGGCGACCCACGCCTCGTCCCGCTGCCGCCGACGCCGCGGCGGCTGCGGGTGACCGAGCCGCTGATGCAGCTGCCGGACGGCTTCCAGCCGCTCAACCGGGCGGCCTACCGCAAGCGGTTCGGCCACATGCTGCCGGCCGCCGCCTTGGAGGCGCTGCGGAGCGACCCGGGCGCTCCCGCCTCTATCCCCGCCGCCCCTGAGAAGCAGGAGTGAGCCCGCTTGCTGCTGTTGCTGCTTTTTGTTGTGCTGCTTGAGAGGAGGGACAGGAGGGCGCACTGTTTGCGCCTGACGGATCAGTATGCGCGAGCCAGAGTCTCCTCGTGAGCCCTGTGGGTGCTCATGTGTTGCTCGTGTGGTGCTTTGCGAGCGCGAGTGACAAATGCGGCCTGCTTGCCTGAGAGCCTCTCTCCGGCCTGGGGGCAGCACTTACTTGCACTCTGGCTCGGGCGCACTGCCGCCCTCGAGGCCAGAGGCCTGGATGTCTTTGCCGGTGAAGGCAAGGCAGCATTGGAGCCATCGCCAGTGCCTTTCTTGCAGCGTGCTGACTGCTTTGCTCAGTCCTGTCAGAAGCCTTGGGCGTTCCAGCATGGACAGCTCCTATGCTGTGAGCTCACTCCAACGGTGGGTGCTCTGTGCCGCTTTGGCAGGCGTGCTGCACACTGCCACTCCGGCAGTCCGCCTCCACCGTTCCAGAGCCTTGCATCGCGTGCGGCCTCCTCACTTACACCCCAGCTCACTAGTGGGGCCTCTGAGCTGCTACGGCTGTGCAAGGTGCCTCCATTACCAGGAGCATGCCCTCACGCGGGCGCATCTGGCCACAAGGCCTTCCATGCAGGCGCCTCATGCGGCCCGCGGCAGAGCCCTCGCAGCTCGGCGGGTCAGGTCAGCAGGTCCGAGATGCCGGTGATGTCCTCCGGCGCCGGCGCCGGCGCCTCTTCCTCCATGGGCTCCGCCTCCTCGCCGCCGCCGCCGCCGTCCATGGCTGCGTCGCCGCCCTCGGCAGCCGCCGCAGCAGGCTCCGGCGCCTCCGCGGCGGCAGCGCCCTCCTCCTCCGGCTGAGCTTCGTACCTGCCAAGATTTGACACACCCGCGCCTTCAGGCCCTCTAGCCGGCACGGCTGCCGCCCCACCCACACCAGCACTCCTAGCCGACCTGAGCATCTCAACGGCTGTTGGAGCACGAGAGCGCCGCAGCACAGTTCGCAGCTGCAGTCAGAACTCGTTCATGGCAACCCCTTGGTCGCCAGGAAGCCGGTCATTGTGGTTTTGGAGCAAGATCTCACTTGACGAGACAGCTTTGCATGCGTTATTCAAAAGCCGTCCCCTGAGAGGCCGGCCGCTTACAGTGGGAAAACCGCGTATCAAAGTGCCGCTTATCGAGGTTTGGTTGTTCCAGCCTCGAAAGCAAGCGCTGCACAGGGGAAAGGTGGGAAGGGGAGGGACACCGCTCGGGCGGCGGCTCCGAGGCGCCGTCCATCGGCTCGTCGGCCGCCCCCTCCGCGGCCGGCTGCCGCGGCGGCTTGCGCGGGCGCGGCTCCAGCGGGCGGAAGCGCGACTGGATGGCCGCCGTCTCTGACTCGAGCCGCGCCAGCTGGGCGTCCTGCGGGCAGCCGAGGGGGGGCGGGTCATGCCGGGGGCTGGCAGCGACCGGCACTTCAGTGAGAGGCTGAGAGGCGGCGGCAGGCGATGTGGGCGCAGCAGACACTCTGCTGGGCGCTGCGTTGATAACAGTCTGGGCCCGGATTGCCCTGCCAGCCGCTCACATGCACTACCATGCCATCCTCGCTGCAGCCTTTCTCTCCAAACCAAAGCACTGCTGCCATGCCAGCCATCCGCATGTGCTCCCATGCCACGCCCCCTTCAGTCAGAACGCACCCGCCAGGCGTCCAAGTCCAGCGCCCGCTGCTCCAGCAGCAGCTGCGTGTCGGTCGTGTGCAGCTTGGGCAGCCACAGCAGCTGCGGCCGCGCGGCCGTCTTGAGCCAGCTGGCGAGCGCGAGCTCCCGCTCGATGCGCTGCGCCACGGCCAGCTCGTGCTGCTTGGCCTGCACCTTGACGTCCAGCTCGCGCTTGCGGTTGATCTCCTCCAGCCTGGCGACGCGTCACACGCGTCAGTCACGGGCGTTAGTAATGGCGCTAGTCACGGCGTCAGTCACAGCTGCGCGCGGGCGAGAGACCTTGCCCGCTTCATCATGCCCGTGTCGCACCCACCGGTCACAGCAGCAGCAGGCCAACACACAGGCCAGCGTGCAACTCAGCTTTTGGATGAGAGGAGGGGAGGAAGGAAGGCTCACCGCGCGCGCGCCATGTCCTCCTTTCGCTGCTCCCGCAGCCGCACCTGCTCCTGCGCGGCCGCCGCCTCCGCGCGCCGCTCCGCCTCGGCCCGCTGCTGCGCCAGCTTGCTGCGCTTGAAGCGCTGGTCCTCCTCCCTGGCAGGGCCGCGAGTCACAGATCAGTAACAGGCCGCGGCGAGTAACAGGGACGGCCTGACGAGAGGGCAGGCTGCGGAAGGAGCGGCTTTGCAGGGGGCATGGATCCGGATGGCTGAGAGGCGTTGCTGCAGTGAGAGAGCTGAGGAGTGACAGGCCCGGCTCCTCCTTCTGCCGCAGCGCCCCCAGGCCAAAGCCGCCGGCAGTGGCATGCAAAGCGCACCGGAACTGCTGCAGCGTGCCCAGCAGCGCGCCGAACAGCCGCTTGTTGCGCTGCTTGACGGCCGGATTGCTGCGGTCGGCCGGCCGCTGCCGCGCCTCCGGCTCCTGGCCCTGGCCGCATGTCAGACAGAGCGGGAGTCAGTGCACACAGCCACCACAGAGCAGCCGGCGCTTGCGCCCAGGCCGAGCCAGAGTGCTGGTGGGAAGGGCCAGGCACCTGCTCTATGGGATCGGCCACGATTGCAGACGCCAGCCGGCCCGTGTTGCTGCCCGGCAGCGGCTCCTGCGGCCCGGCAGGGTCATATCGCTCGGGCGGCGGCGGCAGGCCTCGACGGTCGGAGCGCCGGCTGAAGCTGTCGCCATCTTCGCTGGGAGGGAGCGGCCCCAGGCGGTCCCGCAGCGATGGCCTGCCCGCAGCCGCCGCCCCGTCAGTCGGGAGGGGGCGGAGGCAGGGGTGGGCGCGAGTGTGGCTGGAGTGCGTGCCTGAGGCCATCAGGGCCGGCCGGCTCGGCGTCGTCACCGCCTCGTGGCGCCCAGCGGTCAAGGGAGGCGCCGCGCCCGCGCCCCCGGCCGCGGCCTCGTTGCGAGAAGAGCGAGATACGCTCGTCTGCCTGCAGGGCGGCGGCGAGCCGGGTGCTCATGTGGGGTCCTGCTCTCCAGGTGTCGGGTGTGGGTGTCGCTGACGCGAGGCAGGCGCGAGGGAAGGAAGCGTGGGAAGCACCGTGTGCCTGGCGGCCTGCAGATCCTGCAGCTCCTTCTGTATGCGACTGCTATCGCTCAGCCCCACATCCTGCCCCCCGCCAGCGTCCGAGAGCGCGCCGGCTGGCTTCTCGGCGGCCACATGGCCGCCCCGATCCTCCTCCACGCCCGGCAGATCGTCCCAGCCGCTCATGTTATGGTGCGTGGAAATGATCCGGCCCGGATCCGCGGGATGTCGAGTGTCAAGCGGCTGCCGGTGGCCTGGCGAGGCCAGCCGCGCCTTGCTCTGAGTCGGGCAGTCTGAGGACAGCGGATCTGGAGCGCAAAGACTGGCGGCCCTATCAGTGCCCAAAAAAGAACACACACTGCACTGGCCTGATATCTGATTCGCGGTTCACACAGCAAGAAGGATCTCGTCGCGTCTATCACACTCGCCTTCCATCGGGCAGACGACGGGCGCGGAAGCAATCCAATTGAGTCGCATTGGCCGCGCCAGGTCAGCTCACCCGGCTTGCCCAGCTGCCCACTCCAGCTGCTCAAGCCCCATCCATGGTCAAGGTGTCAGCCGGGCGCTCGCACTGGCGCCAGTTGCTCGCCTTCATCAGCTTCCGGCACGCGAGAGCCCCCACCGCGCGCAGCATCAGCTGCCTGATCTGGCGATTTGGCGCGCAGGTCACTGCTGCCGAGACTCATTGGGAGCCGTTTTCGGTGGTGAGAGGCGGCGATGAGCCGGCAGCAGCGGCGGACCCGGTGAGGCGATGGCCGACCCGGGCGCCATCGCCTCCACCAGCGCCGCCCAGGCGGTGGACAACATCTGGAAGGCGGCTGCCTACGGCGAGCTCGAGCGCGTGCAGGTGGTCGCGCTGCAAAACGCAGCACAGCTCAGCTGCATGGTGGAGACTGTCGCGCTGAGCCGAGTCGGTACAGGGCTATGCCGCGGAGGACGCCTCGCTGGTCAACCGGCCGGACGAGCAGGGCTTCAGCGCGCTGCAGTGGGCGGCGCTGAACAACCGGACCGAGGTGACCCAGTGGCTGCTCGACAGCGGCGCGCCGGTCAATGCCGCGGACGGCACGGGCCAGACGGCGCTGCACTGGGCGGCCGTGAGGGGCTCCCTGGCGGCCGCCGAGGCGCTGCTGCGGGCGGGAGCAGACCTCTCGCTGCGCGACTGCCGCGGGTGAGGCTCTCTGCCCCCCACAGCTGCAGCCTTTCCCCCAGACAGCCAACAGCCCTCAAGCAGCCACACGCAGCGTGCATGAGCGCCCGCTGTGTCTGCAACATGGCAGTCCTGGACCGTGCAACGGCCCTGCGATCAGTCCAGCCCTGCAAAATTGCACCCAGCAGGCGCACAAAACCTGCCTTTCAAATGCTGCGCAGGTACACGGTGATGCATGTGGCCGCGCAGTACGGCCAGACGGCCTTCCTGTATCACCTGGCCCTCCGGTGGGAGGCGGAGCTGGACTGCGCCGACTCGGACGGCCGCACGCCGCTGCACTGGGCCGCCTACAAGGGCTGGGCGGACACCATCCGGCTGCTGCTGGTCATGGACGCGAGCCTGGAGGCCGCCGACCGCGAGGGCTGCACGCCGCTGCACTGGGCGGCCATCCGCGGCAACGGCGAGGCCTGCACCATCCTGCTGCAGGCACGCGCCCCCTTGTTGCCTTCAGGCCCGACCGGCGCGACGACTGCCCCTGCCTGGAGCTGCTTTGGGGTTCTCTAGGAGCTCGGGCCTGCTTCACAGTCCCCAGCTCGCTTGCTCTACGTGGCCAGCCCTCGACACCAGCTGCCAGATCTTGTTTCCCGCCAAAACTGAAACGAATGCCCGGCCTTGTGTGATGCGAAACTGTCGCAGAGATTATCCACAGGATCGTGCAGCGGCAACTCCACCTCGCCTGACCTGTGCCAGAGGCTTGCCCTCGGTCCTGTCTCGCCAAACAAGCTTGTTTCCCGCCAAAACGATTCGAATCTCAGGATTCGAAAACCGCGCACAGGGCGGCGCGCCCGGCCTGCTGTCCGCCAAGGAGACGACCGGCAGCACGCCCGCGCAGCTGGCGGCCGAGAAGGGGCACCGCTTCCTGGCGCACTACCTGCGGGAGGCGCGTGCGCAGGAGGAGGGGCAGGGCCGGCTGTGTGGGCGGGCGGGCCCGCTCGGCTGGCTGCTGTCCACGCACCTGTGCCCCGTCATCTGGCTCATCATCCTGGGCCTGGTCACGACCTTTGTGTACAAGGTCAGCCCCGCCCCCCTTTTCCCGCTCGAATTCGAATTTTGGCGGGAAAACAGCGCGTCCTTGGCGGCAGTTTCGGAGGAAAGCCTCGGCTGCTGCATGGGCCGTGCCCGCGCCGTCGCAGCACTGACCTGGCCCCAGCTTCCCTGCCATGCTGACAGCCTCCCCCTGGCAGGCCTCGCTCCTCAGCGCCTTCATCCTTTACCGGCTGGCTGCAGGTGGTGCAGAACGAGAGCCTGCCGCCGATGGGCCCCGCCCTGACCGGCATCTCCTGGGCGGTCGTGCTGGCGGCCGGCGGCGGCCTGATCCTGCTGTACAGAGTCACGGTCGCGGACCCGGGCTTCCTGCCGCGCCGCTCCGGCAGCAGCAGCGCGGCCCGCAGCCAGGCCGCGCCGCCGCAGCAGCCGCTGCAGTCGCTGCTCGGCAGGCGCGCTTCTGCATCAGTCGGCCCCCGCACTTGCTTGGCTGCGCTGCATTGCCATGGTGTCGCATGCCCGCAGCAAGAGGACGGGCAGCAGCCAGCAGGCGTCCTGGCAGCTGCCCTGGCGCAGCCCGAGCCTGCCTGGGCTCGACTGCAGGAAGAAGACCGCCAAGGGCGCGGAGGAGGCCAGCGCCCGGCTGCTGCAGTTCCGCCAGCTGGACTCGCCCGCGCTGTGGGCCGGCGCCTGGAGCCAGCTCTGCGTCTCCTGCAAGATCGTGCGGCCGCTGCGGGCCAAGCACTGCGCCGTGGCCGACCGCTGCGTGGAGCTGTTCGACCACTACTGCCCCTGGGTGCGCCTCTGGCAGCAACCTGGGCCGCGTTTGAATTTCGGCGGGAAAGGCAGTTACCTGACTGCGTTTGAATCTCGGCGGGAAAAGGGGTCACCTGGGTCATTCGCGGTGCAACCGGCATCAGGGCGTGGCTCTGCCGGCCCACTGCGGAGAGCCCTTTGACAACTGCTTGCCCCCAGGAGCGGGCCCCCCTTGGCAGCTAGTATCAGGTCCTTGTTGTCTCGAAGTGTTGGCGGGAAAGCCACTTGGCTCCCAGGCAGGGCTGCAGCGAAGGCGGCACCTCGACCATCCCCACTTCAGTCAGTGGCATCCCCGCGCTTGGCACCAGACCGCACCTCGAGTGTCACTGAGTGCATGCCGGGCAGCCGCTGCCACGCCTGCCAGGTCAGCAGGCAGGCGTCGCCCAAAGCAACGGTGCAGGGCACAGCCCCACTTACTCCAAAACCTCCACACGCTTACATGATATGATGGCGATGCCGCAGGTCGGCAACACCATCGGCAAGCGCAACCGCTTTGTCTTCCTGGCCTTCCTGCTGGTCGAGGAGTTTGCCATGGCCGGCAGCTGCCTGGTGGCCGTCCTGCGGCTGCACGCCGCGCACGCGGCCGGCCGCTGGGCCTCCGCCGCCGGCCTGCCCTGGGTGCTCGCCTTCATCGCGGGCGACGCGTTCATGCTGCTGGGCGTGACCGCGCTCGCGGCGACGCAGGCACGCCCCGTGCCCTCTTGCCTGTCCTGCTGGGGCGGTGGGCTTGTGCCTTGCTTGTCCCCCGCATTCTCAATGTCCTCTGCCGCTCGCATTCCTGTTCTTGTTGCGATCATCCCCACCTGCTTGTCAGCACTGGCGCCAGTTCTAGAGCCATTCCCTTGACTAGCATACCGCACCCACACAGCCCCGGCCCCAGACAGCCCCGCCGCAGCCACGGCTCCCTTCATCTGCTGCTGCTGCTGCTGCTGCTGCTGCTGCTGCTGCTGCTGCTGCTGCTGCTGCTGCCAACGACGCTCTTCTCACTTCTGCTGACCGCTCCCGCCGCCGCCGCCGCCCCGCGCAGGCCAGCCAGGTCGCACGCAACGTGACCACCAACGAGCTCGCCAATTGGCCGCGCTACCGCTACCTGCGCGGCGCGGACGGCGCCTTCCGCAACCCCTTTGACCGCGGCTGCCGCACCAACTGCCTGGAGACGATGTACCCTGCCACGGTGCCGCCGGCGCCCGTCGTGCTGCCTGCCGAGGTCTAGGCCGGTGCTGCTGCAGTGGACTGCCTGTGAGTGAGCTTGCCGGGGCCGGGACCGTGCCTGGGGCCAGCTCTCGGCTGTCTGGGCTTCCACGCGGCTTGCAGATCTGCTGTGTCCTGCTGCAGCACTCCCCTTGTGAGCAGTGCTTGGTGGCCAGAACAGTCTTGCTTGCTCCGGCCCGCAGGCTTGTTGCCTGCCAGTGGCGGCATTGATTTCCCCAGGATGGACTGTGGGCTGCTTGTTTCAGTGTGCTGCAGCTGCTGCTCTCTGGAGTTCCTTCCTGGCAGGCACAGTCCCATGTGATGCGTCCGCTGTGGTGCTCCCCTGCCAGCGCAGCTTGAAAGCTAATGGGCCTGCAGTCGGCAGGTGGCACGGTGTGCAGCCTTCTTCTGCAGCTGACTTGCCAAAGTAATGGAGCAGCTTGCACGGCCGTTCACGGATGTTCTGCTACTGTCGCGACCGTACCATCCGGCTGGCCTCACTGCTGTGCTGTGGAATCGCGCGCACGCCAGCAAGATCACAGAGGAGCCGCCCTAGCATCTACTTGTTTCTTTACTTGTGGGGCGCTGCTTATTATTGCCTATCCGGCCTACGCTGGATCACTGATACGGAGGGAAAACAGCAGCGCCTATTCTCCTGCTGCATGAGGAGCAGTGCTGGAAGAAAACATAAGCGGCCGTCCTGATAAATTTGGCCGGTTCTCTGCCAAGGGAAGAGAGACCAGACTCTCAGCCGTGCCTCCCAGATCTCGGAGGTCTCTAGAACGAGTGGTTCTCCCAACTGCTCTGCCGCTCCGCTGCCAGCAACGAGGCGCGGCAGCCTAGGGGTTGAGCGGCTGCTCGTCCCACCGCCCCGCCTCGGAGCGGGTGAACAGCCGGCGCTTGTTGGCGCTCAGGTCCACGAAATCGACCTCGGATACGTCCAGCCTGACGACCGCAAAGCTGGCGGTCGGCGGGTCGTCCGCGGACGGCTTGCCCGCCGCCGCCGCCTCGCCTGCAATGACAGACGGAAACCGCTTCGCCTCCGGACCCCTCCATGGCTCGAGCTTCCTGCCAGAGCGGCGCGGCTGGCAGGCGCCCAGGAGCTGCAGCCTGCGTGTGCTCGCAACTGGCAGTGGGGGCAAAAAACACGCTGCTGCTGCAGGTGTGAGGCTCGGGGAGTGCGTGGCCATCGTGAGGAAGGGAGGGACCTGTGCCGGCAGGCGCGGAGGGCGGCGGGCCGGCAAACCAGGAGCGCAGCGCGCCGGACATCTGCTTCCAGGACTCCGTCCGAAGCTGCGGGCAGCATGGGGCGGCAGGCTCATCCCCTGAAGTGAGCTGCTGGGCTCGCTTGTACGCTTCCACCCGCTGCTTGCAATCCTTGAATTAGCCATGCTGCTAGCAGCTGGACGGCTGCCCTGGCGAGCGACAGCGCCAGCAGAGTGTCGCCTCAGTGTTCATGGACGTCACGTAACTAAGCGTGACGTAACACTGCGAGGCAGGCTCGCCTGCTGGTCCGCGCCGGTCGCTGAGGCATCCACGACTGCCATGCGGCCGTTCAACCGCCACTGCTCACGGCTCTCGGTGAAGTACCAGCAGGCCTCCGCCCACGGCTGCACCCTGAAGTCCTCCATCTTTCGCGAGCTGCGGACACCAGTGACCGTTCGGTCATGACGCAGTTTCACGGGGCTGGCAAGGTGGCAAAAGGAGCGTGCCACCTCTGAAGCGCCTGAACTCGTCTGCTGTGGCAGACTGCTGCTCTTGGGCAGCCTTAAAGGGATAAGAAAGAGGAAGACTGGGCTGCTGTTATATGCAGGCGGGGCACCAAGGCGGCGTGCCGTGTGTCGGTCGTGAAGAGCAGGCGGTCGGTGTCGCCCTCAAAGCCGCGATAGACGACGGTGCGGTTGGCGGGTCGGCCGTCGGGGCGCACGGTCGCCAGCTGGAAGAACTGTGACGGGACGGAGGCAGGTTGTGGACTGATAGAGGCGACGTGATGCAACAGCAAAAAAAGTGGGTGGCGCACACCTTTGAGGGTGCGCCCGGATTCTTCTCCAGACTCTGCTGCAGCGCCTGGCGCCAGGGGGCCGCCATCCTTCCTGTGAGTACGTGCGGCTTGATTAAAGTTGACATGTCGAATCCAATAAGCCGCCACCCGCTGTCGCGCAAAGAGACACCAAAGCTGACACACAGCAGCCCAAATGCAGTTTGCCATCCTATTGGGCCACCACTGAGGCGCTGTGTGGATGAGGGCATGCACCAATTGGCGAGGCCGTGGCGACGCACCAAAGTCCCACCAATGGAAGCCGAAATCGAACCAAGGACAGCCGGGCAAGTCAGAGCCGTAAATATTTTGCCGAACCGATGTGGCCGCGTTGCGCGCCGAGACCAGCGTGGCGGGGCATCGCGAGCCGCAGCTCGCGCGTCCAAACCGGACTCGGAGGAGACAGAGCTCGGAAGCGACGGAGCTCGTCCTTCCGTCGCGGCGCGGCTCGCGCGCGTCGGGGTTGCGGGCGCTGCGCGGTGCGGCTGGCGTTGTCTTTGGGCCGACGGGCGTGGGCGGCACGAAATGGTGCGGTCTCCTCGTCCAGTCGCCGCACGACGCATCGGTATCAGGCGACTTGCGCCTGCGGGCGCGCGTGGCCAGCTCCTGGCAGCTGTAATCCGTCCACTCGGCATCAGATGTCCGACCAGGCCTGCTAGCTGCGTCGGCCGCATTGGCATTGATCATCAAGCAAACACGGCATCCAGCTGCATCCCTGTCCCGCGCGAGCCGCGCTCAACCGCGCATACCAACGGACCCCGTTGCCGGCGCGCCAGCGCCACCACACCCCGCCTGGCACGCCGCTGTGCTGCTGTACGACGCCCGAAAAGCCAGATGCTGATCGCTGCGATCCAAATGCACTGCAGTTCTTGCCCAGCAGAGTTGACATCCGCCGCCCAGCCTGACCACTAGGCCTGGCTTGCAGGCTGCGATTCTGCACCAGGCGCTGCCGCCGCACCTCGTCTGCCGCATCTTCGACTCTCTGGACGCGAGCGATCGCGCCCGGGCTGCGCTCGTCTGCCGCGCATGGCAGGAGATGGCCGAGGGCGGCTGCGGCCGCCTGACCGCCTCCTTCTCCAGCCTCAAGCAGCTGTACCACCTGCGGGCGTGGCTGGCCAAGCTGGCGGCCCGCGGCGCGCTGACCGTGCGCGAGTGCCACCTGCACTGGCAGGGCGGTGCGCAGCCCCCCAGGGCCGTCTCGACTGCTAGTTGTGCAAATGGCTTGCCCGCGTGCAGCCAACCGACCTGCAGTCAAGCGCAGCATCCGATACACTGCCCAGCTCTCTTGCTGCTGCCGCCATGGCCTGAACGCTTCCACGGATCGCCCGCAGGCCGCCTGCTGCACCCCGCTCTCGGCAGCCTGTGCCTGGAGCAGTTTGTCAGCCTGGAGGTGCTGCACCTCAAGCCGGCCGCGTCCGCCTACTGGGCAATGACCCCCCGAGTCGTCGCCAGCCTGGCGCCGCTCACCCGCTTGAGGGAGCTGGCACGCTTTCCCCACCCTTCCCTTTTCCTCCTGCAGCGCTTTCCCAGCAATCGCCGTTCGGCAGGCAGCGGCAGCTGTCCATACCACCCATTGAGAGTGACTCATAGTGTCGTGCTGACCTGTCACGACTGCTCCCCGGTGCCGAGGGACCCAGCAAACCCAACAGTCACCCGCTTTCCACTCCCCTCGTTCTGGAAAGGGGGGCTCGCTTGCGCGACTCATTCCTGGCATCAGAAAGTTGAGAGCTCTCTGGTCAAGCAGCTTCCTGCCTGCTTCCCAGCAGGGGAGGCTCCCCCCAGCCCAGCGAGCAGCCGCCTGCCCCACAGGAGCTGGCCTTCCACCCGGCCTGCCCCGCGCCGCCGGGCGTGGTCAGCCTGGAGGAGTTTGCCGCCTTTCCGCGGCTGCAGACGCTCGCGGTCGCCCTCATCAACAAGCAGGCACCGGTGCCGCTGGCGCTCGCGCTCAGCCCCCGGCTGGAGGGTGGGCCACTCCCTGTCCTCTCCCCCGTGGCCGCTTCTGCCGCTGCCACGCCTCTTGGCCTGCTCCCTGCTAGCCAGCAAGCAAGGGATCACTCATTTTCATCAACGCGCCTTTGGCACTTACTACCTGTGTCGGCATGCTGCACGCTGATGCGCGACAGTCCTGTTGCGGATCTCTCAAAGCTGCATGCTTGGGGGCCGCAGCGTGTCGAATGCAGGCAGCAAGAACAGCGGGCCCTGCAGCAGCCGGGCTGACCGGGCGGCGCCGCTCCGGGCTGCAGGCCTGCGGCAGCTGCGGGAGCTGCGCCTGGCGGGGCAGATGCAGGTGCGGGTGGGGCCGACGATGGCTCGCATCGCCGCTCGGCTGACTCGCCTCGACTTTGACAGCCGCGCCGGCCTCACCCAGGCACGCTACCCATCTCCCGGCTCTGAGCTGAAGGCAGGCATCTGTCAGCATGCCAGCACACCAGGTTTTGGGCAAGCAGCCGGCAGCCGCCTGTGTTGTTCCCAGCGACAGCAGCCGCCGACTTGCTGCCCTGGCGGCTCATGCTGCCGTCCGCTTTCGCATCTCGCTCTGAGAGCTGGGAGCAGGCGGTTGCTTGACAGCGGTTGGCTGCTGTCTGTGTGGGGATGCAACGAGGCTGGCCCCGACTGACACAGCCCCGCTGTCTGCTGCAGGCGGTCCCCGCGCCCGAGCTGCGCTCGCTGCGCTGCAACTGCATCGACGCGCCCTTCCTGCCCTTTGCCGGCCTGCACCGCCTGGAGGAGCTGGAGGCGTACGTGCAGCGGCTGGACCTGGGCGCGGTCGCCAGCCTGGCCGGGCTGCGGCGGCTGACGCTGTGGGCGGAGGGGTGCGACGGCGCCGCCATCGCCCGGCTGGCGGGTCTGCAGCTGCTGGAGGAGCTGGCGGTGCTCGCGTACGAGCCGGCCGCCGAGGAGCACCTGGCCGAGTTCGCCGCCTTCCCCAGGTGCGGCCCGGCGGCGCTTCGGCGCCTAGATCTCTGCAGATCCCTAACCTTGTCCCGCTCGATGTCAGCTACAGGGAACGTTGGGCGGGCAGCTGTCGCCTCGGAGACCTGTCGAAGGCCACGTGGCAAGCTCATGCTGCTTTGGCAGGCAAATGGCAGCCTTTTGGAGTAGGAGAGGCTGCCAAGGTCACCATCAGTTTTGAAAATGGCGGTAATTCTGAATGCAGATGTAACTGATGCACCTGCAAACCGCTCGCAGGCTGCGAAAGCTGCGCGTCGACCTGCTGCCGCTGCGCAAGAGCCGGCTTGCTCCCCGCTTGGGCGGGCTGCCGTGCCTGCAGGAGCTCGAGCTGAATGGCTACACGGCCTTTGCACCCACAGTCCTTGGCAAGGCCCCTGCTCGCTTCCCTGCCATGTACCCACTGCATACAAGCATGGAGTCTGCAGGGGCGCATGAACAGCGTGGCTCTGCTGCCAGAGGGGCTCTGCTGCCGGAGGCTGCTTACTGACTACAGCTTCTGAAATCGGCATGCCGACACAAAGCCCCTTCCTCAACGAGCCTGCCATCGCCTGCCTGCAGCCGGCGGCTTTGAGGACTGCGGCAGGCTGCTGCGGCTGCGGCTGGAGGTCGCGCTCGCGGAGGTCCCGCTCGCCTCGCCCAGTCTGAGGCACCTGGCCGTGCGCTGCGGCGCGGCGCCGCCGGGCCAGCCGCTGCTGCGGCTGAGGGCGCTGCCGCAGCTGGCCAGCCTGCACCTGCTGCGCGCGCCCTCCCTGGAGGCACGCCCCCCTCCCCAGCTGCTGCTGCCAGCAACGACGACACCTACAAGAGCAGCCATGCATCAGCACCAGCAGGGGCTCATGCGTGCTGCGGCTCGCTCCCTCGGCTGTCCGAGCTTGCGGCCGCCTCATAGACAGCCGGCCCTGCTGCCCCCGCAGGCGTGCGCCATACTCGTGCCCCAGCTGGCAGCCCTGCCGTCGCTTCGCGAGCTGCTGGTGACCAAGGACTATGCGGCCTTCCCCAGCGACGCCTGGGCGGTCGCGCTCGGGCAGCACACTGGCGAGGCGCCCGGCTGCTTCGAGCGCCTGCTGCACGGCCTCAAGGGCCTGCCGGCGCTGCGCAGCCTGCGGGTCGCGGCCGTGAACGACGACGTCGGCCTGTCCAGGTTCCATTCCGCTCTTCCCCCCTTTCGCATTTTTGCGCGCCCGCTGCTTCCCGGCGCTCGCAGGTCGAGTCTGCAGCCAGCCGCCGCAGGAGTGGGCCTGAACCGGTTGCAGCCCCTTCCTTTCCTCTGAACCCCCTGCAAGGGGGGTGCATGCTAGTCGCCGGAGCTTGCCGGCAAGACTCCTCCTGCTGGCCGCTGCCAGGAGCCTCACAGCGCCGCCCGGCTGCCCGCAGCACGGTGCTGCCGGCGGTGGCCCACCTGGCGCTCGCCTCCCGCGGGCTCGCGCTGTGCGGCTCGGCGCTGCCGTGGCCGGCCGCCCGCGTCTCCCTCGCCTTCCGCGGCATCTCCCCCCACAGCCTGGAGCTGCTGGAGGGCGGCGCCGCCGTCAGCGAGTGGCAGCCCGGCTGCGGCGGCGGCCGCTGGCTGCGCGCGAGCTGGCCCTGGGACGCCGCCCGCCAGGCGGCGGACTTCCCGGAGGAGGTGTACGACGACGCGGAGTGACGCGTCACATAACACGTCATGTGACAGGCTGACGAGCTTCAGCGGCGGGTTTTCGCCTGCAAAAAACAGGGCCCTGGAGCGGCTCTTGCGGTTGAATCGGCACGCAGCAGCAGGGGGCGCACGCTGCGCCCGGCGGTGTGGGCGCATCAGAACGATTTTGCAGGTGCAGGCTGGGCGCTTGACTATGATTCTGTGTCTGTTGTGCGCAGCCCAGGCCGGTGGCAGGTAGAGTAGCTTGGTGGAAGTGCAGTCGGAAGCGGCCTCGCCCGCGGGCTGCCCCAGCTGCCAGCCAGCTGGTGCAGGTGCCGCGGGCTTGTCTATAGGTGGCAGCGTCTCGTTGGTAGCTTAGTTTGCGCGCGGCTGCTGGCGCTCATAAGAGCGGGCTGCTTGCTGTTATTGCCCAGCGGTGTGAGGGCGGCCGGATGATGCACCCCCGCGCGCGGCACAATTGCCGCGGCTTGCAATTGTCTGCGAGCGTCCCAAGCATGCGAATTCTAATGCACATGCACCTGCAGACCTGCTGCAGAATGTTTGATTTGAATCTCCCAGCAAGAGCTGTGTCAGCAAAACCCCTACCCCTGGCGGGGCAACTGCGGCGGCTGCGGTGCGGCCAGACGCCCGGGAGCATGGGGTGGATAAAGCTTGAGGCCGTCCCTTCAGCCCCTGGTAAGGCTCAGCTCGTCGTCGGGAAGCTGGACCAGGTCGAACTCCGGCAGCTTGTAGAGCTTCTGAGCGGAGCCGTCGAGAGTCTGCGGCAACCTCTGCCGCCACAAGCCAGGTGCTTCCCATTCCCGGAGCAGCAGCGGCTAGCGGCAGACTGGCGTCGTGCAAACGACCCAAAAGCCTTCCGCCAGCGAGGAGGAGGGCACCCCGCGCGTCCTCGGGGCACGGAAGCGCGTCCGAGCTCGGATGGCCTCGAGGCTGCAGCACAGGGCTGGGCTGGCCGCCTTGCAGCTCCTAGTGGCCGCCTCTTTTTTCCGTGGGCGCTGACGCGAAAACGCTCGCAGGCCACCCTCGGGGGAGCCGGCGCAGCGGCTGCGGGCAGTCGCCGCGCCGTTCAATCCGAAGCCACCTGAGATAGGAGAACAGCAGCAGCAGCAGCAGCAGCAGCATGGACCAGCTGAGGACGGCGCCGTGCTGCCTGATGAGCAGCCTGCCAGCCGGCAGGCAGGCGCTCGAGCAAAGGAGGACGGCAGTGCTGGCAGCAAAGCCTCCAAGCAGCAGCCTGGCGTTGCCAGCAAGTCAGCCAGGCAGGCCAGCAGCGTGGCTCGCAGCCAGAAGGAGCCGCTGCCTGTGCTGCCTGAGACTCTAGATCCGTCTCCCCGCGCTGCACAGCCCAGCGAGCAGAATCGCGCCAAGGCAGCCAGCAAAGCCGGAACAAAGCAGCAGCAGCCGAGGCCGGTGGCGGCGGTGCCGGCACGCAAGCAGCCGGCTGCACAGCCCCAGAAGCAGCCGGAGGCTGAGATCAGCTCCATGGTCTTTCACGGGAAGGGAGCAGAGGCACAAGGCCAGCAGGTGCCGCCGCGGCCGCCGCGGCCGCCGCAGCCGCCGCTGTTCTTCACGCACAGTGTCCCAGCGGGAATGATGCCCCAGTGGGGGCTGCCGCAGACGCACTTTTGGTCGGCGCCTGCCCATTGGCTGCCCCCATACGGCCTGCAGGCGCGCATGCCGCCCCTGCCCTCGCTCTGCTGCATGACTCTGCCTGAAGGTTGCCAGGCGGCAGCCTGAGGGACGGCCGCTAGCGCAGGACCCCTATGCCGCTGCCGCCTCCGACCTGCTGTGCCTCGGCTGGAGCCCGCAGCTGGTGGCCAGCGTCATCAGGCAGCCCATGCGCGACGGCTTCTGCCGTGAATGCGAGTCCCTGCACACGGCGCTGTTCGAGCAGCTGCAGCAGCTGCGGGTCAAAGCGGCGGCAAACGCGGGCCACGGCGGCTGGTGACTGCGCGGTCGCAGCACACTTCAAGCTCTTCTTGGCCGAGAGCCTGCTTTGCTGTCAGGGTGCCTGCCGAGCCGCGTCAGTTGTCTGCGCCCTCTGTCCACTGCCGTCACAGACTCTCGTGAGAGTCTAGTGCAAGTGAGAGGCCAGGCCTGGCGTTTGAGTTCGTTCTGCTGTGGGAACACACGCCCTGCTCGTCCTGCCAGGTTCTTCTGCGTGTCATCTCGGTTTTGTATGAGCTGGCTGGCATGAAAGCATGGTAAGAGAGAGGAGGAAGACAGGCAGGGCAAAAGCAGATGTTGCTGTTGTCTGCAAATGTCTGCGCGCAGAGTGTGCCCTGCGACGGCCACCCTCCCAAGGACCACATTGCGTGCCTCTGGAGTAGGGAGCGAACCCTGTGTATATATAGTTGGGATAAAATAATACAATACAGAAAAATAATGGATTTCACCAAAACCCTGTATTTCCTAGTGTATTCACCTTATACATTTCGCTGGAAATTTTCGCCGAATCCGCGATCGTTGGGGTCGCCTTCCGGCCTTGCACAGGCTGAACGAGGCGGCCAACCCTCCCTTACAGCTCCCATAAGTGTCCAACTCTTCGGACCGAGCCGCAGCAAGCTGCGGCTGGACAAAATAAGCTGATGGATGGCTCATTGCATGCCAGCTACAGGTCTCCTGCAGCCCCTCTCGCGTGTCACTTGCTAGCCGATTCCTCCGAGGCGGGGACTCTGATTCGTCTGGACGCACTCCAGAAAGTCGTTGTGGGTTGGTCGCGGGGGAGGAGATAGCAAACGGGAGCTGCTGCTGCCCAATAAGAACGCGCCGGCTGTGCAGGCGGCCCAGCCCGATCGACTATTAGGCCGAAAATGAACGCGGGGAGTGCCTGGAGCTCCCTGCTTTACCTGCGCGCGTGTGGGCTGGGCAGGAAGCCGCGGAAAACCCCCAATCTCGAACTGTATTCGAACTTTATTTTTGGCGAAATCTCCGGCACGCCAACTAATACAGCCCACGACTGTATTCATACAAATACAATCAACATAATGTATTTTCCCCAGGAAATACAGTAGTGTTCGCTCCCTACTCTGGAGGGAGAATTCCTGCCTGCAGTCGCTGCAAATGAAATGCAAGTAGGGCAATTTTGGGGTTTCGGGCCAGTACAAAAACTGCGTCGCAGATTTCTGTTTCACAGAGTATCCGCAACACTTCGCACTCAGAGCACTTGGTCACCTCGCGACCAGCGCACAAGATTCCTGAGCCGCTGCAGCCTTCCTGCAGAGTTACTCGCCCCCAACCACGCATCGACTTCGGGAGTTGCCGCCTTGACGACTTTGCAGTCGCCGGAAATGGCAAGGGCACTCGAGATCCGCACCACCGGCTCCAAGCTGACCACTTACGCCGACATCGTTGGCCGGGGCGCTGCGAAGTCCGCGGCGGTCGACAGTCCCGTCAGCAAGATGGACGGGATGTCGCCGCACACCACCAGCGGCAAGAAGAGGTGCGCATTTCACCGGGCTCTGGAGGCTCTGGAAACCCAAAGAGCATTTCAGTGAGCTGTTTTGCTCTCGGTAAGGAGCTGTATTCCGCGGGCACCGCCGGGAGTTGGGTCGACTGGGTCGACCGATCTGGCAGTTGTGAGTGACATCCAGCCGGTCCTGCCAGCAGCGGGAGCACGCATACCATACGATACCTCGACGCATGCTTTTCTTTGCTCTCTAATACGTGTCTAACGGCGGTGCAACGGCTGCAGGTACCAGCGCCTCTGGCGCCCGCTGGAGGACTGGTGCATGTCGTCCGATGCTTCTTCTCCGAGGGACTCTGCTTCCACCGGGAGCAAGCTCTCGTACGCTAGCATCGTCAAGGCAGGGGCCTGGCGCGCTGCCGCGGACGACCAGACTGCTTTTTCGGCGCTGGCAGGTGAGGCCCAAATTCGCATGCCCAGCAGTAATCTCAAGCTCAGGGAGCAAATCGCCGGTCGGCTGCGTGAGTACCTTCTGGGAATATTTTGAGTCAAATCGGACTCAGTCGGGGCTACAGCGACTTATCTGGCCCTTTTGCCCGCCTGCAGCCGAGACCAAGCTGGAGCCGGCAGCGTCGACCGGCACCGAGCCCGACATCTACCAGTGCTGGCTGAGCGCCCCGGACCAGGAGGAGTGGCTGGCCGCCCTGGAGGATGACGCCAGCGGGGACATCGCTGCCGTCAAGAGCAGCGCGCTCCCTCTGGCGGCGCTGGAGCTCGGTGAGGCCACTTCTTGACGCTTGCATTGCCAATTTGCCTGGCTCAGACCAGGACGGACCAGAAGTTAAGTGCCGCTTTGGGCTTTAGCAAAGCCATGGCTTTGTGGCCACAACGACTGACCTGATCTTTCTGCCTGCCTACAGCGGCGACCCGGCCGGAGCCGGCAGCCCCGACCGACTGCGAGCAAGATGTCTGCTGGGACTGCTGCTGGCTGACCGCGCCAGATCTGGAGGACTGGCTGGCCGCCGAGGACGAGACCCAGCCCGACTCATTTGCGCCGTCTGAGCTCGGTGCGGCCACATCCTAACGCTTGCATCGCCACGCTGCGCAGCGCGATCAGCAAGTCAAGTGTGGGGTGTGGCTGCTAACAGCCGAATCGAAGCCGCTACTGACCCAGGCCTCTTGGCTGCCTGCAGCCAAGGCGGACGATGGGCTCAGCGCCGTCCTCCTGGGCTACTGGCCGCCCACCCCGGACCAGGAGGACTGGCTGGCTGCCGAGGACGACGACGGCGGCGCGCTCGCTCCCGCCGCTAGCAGCGGGGAGCTGATGGATGCCATCAACGCTGCTTACGATGAGGACCCGGGCTCTGCGTCAAGTGACGGTGAGGCTTCTTGCCGCTTGCAGCCCCAGGCCTAGACTTGGGCAGCAGGACCCGGCTGCTGCTAAGTGCAGCAGCAGGGACCACCAGGGAAGCTCTGACCTGCCTGGAGCAACCTGACAGCAATGCCTGCTGCTTGCAGGCTTTGCTGCCGACCACCACTCGCTCAATGCGGATGGCGACGAGTGGCTCGCTGCCGCAGAGCACGACAGTGCTGCTTCCAGTGAGGAGGAGCAGAACGGCGACTTCTGCGACAAGCCTGAGCCTGCGCAAGAGGACGGTGACCCACTTTCTCACTGCTGTCCACCCAAAGCTTGGCCTAGGGAGCGGAGGGTGGGGCCCGATAGCAGGTTGGCAGAGTGCTGCAATGGTCTGGTAGTGGCAACTCGGGATGTTTTGCCTGTCAGCAGCACTAACGCGGGGCTGGCGCCCGCAGATCATGTGCCTCCAGAGGCTGAGCTCCACGCGCCGGCTGTCCTGCTGTGCCTGGAGCCGGCGCAGCCGCTCTGCCACCCAGCCGCAGGCTGCTGGCAGCAGCCGCTGCTGTGCTACGAGCCAGCTTGGCACTTCCCGCAGCAACCAGGCTGGCAGCAGCCTGGCTGTGGCGGTACCCTGCAGCCGGCGTGGTTCTACCCGCCTGCGGAGCAGCCGCCGGCGCCGCAGTGGGAGCACGTGCAGCCGGCTGGGCAACTGGAGCAGATGCCGTTTGAGTACTTCTTCAACCTGCACGCTCCGCCGCCGGCCAACGTGGTGCCGCTGCCCCAGCACTTTTACAACCCGCCGCCACGGTTGCCGGTGGCCCATGTGCCAGAGAGCTCCCGGCAAAACCCCTGGATGATGTGGCCCGCCAGCCGGGTGCGACCCTTCCCCCTCAGCACCTGCCCAGGGGAAAGCAGCAGTCTTTCCTTGAAGGGCGGTTCAGGAAGGGCATCCTGGGCTGAGCTGAATTTGATGCTGTGCAGGACGCATTCATTGCGGCAGGCAACACGCTGATCCAGCAGGGCTGGGGCCCCCTGCACGTTGCCCAGGCAATGGCGCCGCTGGACGCGCCGTACCGCGACTCTCGGCTGGCCGTTCACCGGGCCTTTGCTGCAGAGCTGCGGGCGCAGTTCAGCCGCTGCCTGCCTGCTGAGGTCACCATATAGGGTTGCCTTGGTGGTGCTGTCTCTCTGTCGCTGTGAGACAAACCATATGATCCGCTCGGCCGCTCTCATGCTGAGGCAACTGCCTCCAGGCTGTGAGACACTGCAAGCCCAGAGACCACATGTTCCAGCACACCTCCTGAGAGCAGCTGTGAACAAGCAACTGAAGAAGTAGCGTCCGATGATCCAAGGAGCATCGCCTCCAGCTGCATGCATGCAGCAGGCTCATGCGACGCCCCGCATCAAAGACTGTTGCAAGACTGCTGCACTCTCATCCTCCGCTCCCACAAGGGACGTGCAAAGACCCAGCTTCATCATCTCCTGCAGAGTGAGCAGAGTGCTGGGTGCGTCAGATGTCATTAGGGCTGGCTTCTGGGGCCCGCCGATTCCGCCGTACTCTTGCACAACGCGCTCTCATTCCTTCTGTAAGCTTCGCCCAGCCCAGGAGGAGGACGGCAGCTGTGCCGGCAATGCGTGCCTCGTCCGCACTCGCCGTGTAGCGGGAACCTGGGACCAGTACTTTGGGCAGGGCGCCTCAGCGCGGCCGGACACACTCCCACAATGGCACCAAAGTGCGCCCTGCCCTCCCGCCGCGTCTCCTAGCTGTCCTGCCCACCCGCGCAGCTGCCGCCCCGCCGTCGACGGCACGCTGGCCGCCGCGCTCAGGCGCGGCCGACCCCGTCAGCGGCCGGCAGCGGCTTAGCTTCTGAGCTCCCTTTCACAGAATCTGCTGCAGGGGCTGCATGCAGAGCTGGCTGTATTCCCCCATTGTTCCCAAAACTCTGACTGCCGCCTGCCTCTCCAGGTACTTGTGCACCAAGTGTGGCTTTGCCACGGACTTCAGCGCCAGCCTGGTCGCGCACGAGAGGAGCTGCCCCGGCGCGCAGCAGGGAAGCATCGGCAAAAAAGGCTTCGCGCACTGGTGCAGCCTGTGTAATGTTGGCGCGCACGACCTGGGCACCTTCCGACTGTGCGCTCTCCACTGCTGGCCAGTGCCTCCTGGCAGCATTCGGCTGTTTGCTGTTTGTCCGCACCACGAGGCTCTGGCGGGTGATGGGAGGACTGGGAAGCGGCAACGAGCCGAGCCCATGGAGCCCTTCCCCACCAGTGCTGACTCACACCGCCTGCGCTCCTGCCAGCCACCTGGAGGGCCGGACCCACGAGAAGCGGGTGAGGGAGAGGGACCTGATGGAATCTGTCGTCATCCTGGACGTCTCGGGGCCGGTCCCCCGCAAAGCAGGTGGTGGCCTCGCACCGCTCACCCACTCACACGACATGCTCCAGCCTGGCACTGTCTGCAGCGCCTGAGCCAGCCGGGGAAGCGCCACGCAGACCGGCTGCGCGCTCCCGCCGACAGCGGCGGCCCCGCGCCGCCCGAGCCGGAGTCGCTGCTGGCGCCGCTGGGCGACGTGGAAGAGACGGCCGCCCGGCTGCGCCGGGAGCGCGCCGCGGAGAAGGAGGCCGCCCGCCGGCGGAAGAACCCGATCCCGGACGACCTCTTTGGCCTGGAGCTGCCGGAGGCGGCGCCCGTGCCGGCACCCAAGCCGGCTGCGCGGCCGGCGGCGAGGCGAGGCCGGGCGGGATCTGCACCCGCACGGCAGCCGGCGGGCGCGGCGCGGCTGCCGCTGCGGCCAGCTAGGCCGGTCCAGCTGGCGGCGCCCGAGGCAAGCGCAGAGGCCTGGCAGGTGCTCGGTGCTCCCGCCTCCTTCTGAGGGGCACCACCGCCACCGAAAAAGCAGACGGCTGATCTGGCAGCGACTCGTGCAGGCGGGCTCCGCCGGCGGGCCAGCCGCGGTGGACATGACCGCTTGGCAGGAGGAGGACAGCCCGCCGCGCGCCCAGCCAGGGGGCCCACAGCCCGGCCGCCCGCCCAGCGAGACCGAGCCGGAGCAGTGCGTGCTGAGCGCCGAGCGGACGGCATCCGGGTGCTTCCCCCTGCACTGCGTTGGCCCCAGATCAGATTTGTGCTGTACATGCTTGCGTTCTTGTCTTATCCAGCGATGGGCCTCAGCGGCTGAGCGGCTGCGTGGCGCCCGCAGGGGCGTGCTGCTGCGCGTGACCCTGCTGGTGGCGGGCTTCCTGATCGGTGCGCACCCCATGCATGCAGCTGCACATGTCGACGCCCCCCCCACCCCCATGAGTCACTCGAGCAGTGCACCTGCGGCCAGGTGGCAAGAGCAGGCCGATGGCCGGCGCCCACGCTGCCGCCGCCCCGCAGGCCCTGGCGGCGCGTCCGTGCGCGAGCTCTCCAAGGCCTCCGGAGCGGACATCAAGTCCTGGAACGACGAGCAGCAGCGCGGCGGCACCCCCGCGCGCGTCTTGCGGCGGCACCCCCGCGCGCGTCTTTGCCGTCGAGGCCCGCCTCCCGCCGTCAACAGCCCTGGGATCAGAACCGGCTGCAGCAGGGAGCATACAAGGGATGAGTCTTGACTGGCTGAACTCGGTCACCATGAAAACTGCCGGCCATTCCCTCCTCACAATGAGCTGGTGACGTGCAAGCCACAGCACCGCGCCGCTTCCGCAGCAAGCTCGTTTGTTGGGAAGCGCATGCAGGCGTGCTGCGCAGCCGCCCTCCTCCTGGCGAGCCAGGCGGCCTTCCTGCAAGCCCCTCTGTCGCTGCTCCGCCTGACAGGCTCTGGAGGCTGAAGGGGGAGTCGAGTATTTGCGGGCAGTGGCAAACATACCTGCAACAAAGCTTTTCTGTGCACGGGCCGAGCTGCCCTGGCTCACCCATGACTCAACCCGCAGTGGCTGGCCTGCAGGGCGCTCGCCCGGCGGTCGCTCAAGCAGTCGACACCATCCGACTCGCCATCGAACGCTACAAGCAGCTGTGCGAGGGCGCCTGCCGCGGCGCGCCGCCTGCTCCCCCCGGCAGCCTCCAGCAACCCCCTGGAGGGCTCTCTCAAGCAAGCAAGCAAGCAAGCAAGATGCTTTGGTGTCTCGGATGCCGCGAGCTAAGGTTCTTATCTGCGTGGCGGGAGCCTGACCGCCGTCTGCCTGCTGCAGGCACCGCCGTGGACAAGTCACAGGTCGTCAAGGGAGTTGAATTCCACTATGTGCCGCCGCCAAAGCAGGCCAAGCCGTGGGCGGCCACCCTCAAGCCGCACAGCACCAGGCACGCGCCTGCCCAGCGCAGCGGACCAGCCTGCCGCCGCTGCGCCAAGCCAAGCAGCAGGCCTCGCATGCAGGCCCCACGCGGCGAGCAACGGCAGCGGGCCCGCCGAGGAGAGCCCGGCAGCTGGCCGCAAGCCGCCCGCCCGGCCGGGGCAGGAGCTGCAGCTGGGCGGCGCACAGGCCTGGCAGGCGCGCCGAGCCCGCCCCGCTGGATGCGGTCTGATGCAGAGGCGGCTGGCAGACTGACACTGGTGCGGCCGGCGGCTGCAGGCGGCCGAGCCGGCGCCCGGCGAGGCCTGGCCGGCGGGCACGCAGCCCATCTCCCTGGAGCCCACTGCGGCCGTTGCTGCGGCCCGCCCGCGGATCGCCGGCGCTGGCCCGGGGGCCGGCGGCGGGACTGGCCGCCTGGGGCTGGACGGCATCCAGGCGCTGCTGCAGCAGCAGCAGCTGGCGACAGCGCCGCCGGCAGCTGCCAGGGCAGCAGGCAAGCCGGCAGGGAAGGCTGCTGCCCAGGCGGCAGGGGCCAAGCAGACGCCAAAGCCGGTCAAGGCGATAATGAAGGCGCTGGCAAAGGGAGCCTCCAAGGCGGCGCCGGCGCAGCACTCGGATCAGGCGCAGGCGCAGGCGAGGGCCAACATGTGGGACGTCTTGCCGGAGGAGGGTGGCGAGGAGCAGCAGCCTCAGGAGCAGCAGCAGCAGAAGTCGCCCCCGCAGCAGCAGCAGCAGCCGCAGGCAACTGTGGCTGTCCCGGGTACGCACTGTGGCTGGCTTTCGCTGCTGCAGGCCCTACTGTGGCACTTGCCGCTGATGCGGGAAGCGTGGCTGCAGGTGGCCTTGCAGCTGTTATGGCGGCCGGCGTGGAGCTGGAGGAGCTCATCACATGCCCGATCACGCTGGTGCAGCCTCCCCTACGGCTGCTCCTTGCATGGCCTCTGCCCCATGGCCTCTCCGGCCGCGCACGCTGTCAGCACGGCAGGGAGCGCCGTGCAGCGCGGCAGCCGCTCGCCTGCCCCTTCCCCGCTGCCTGCCACTGCCCCTTCTATCTCACCCAATCGGGCAGCCCTGACGGGGAGTGAGCTTTTGGTGCCGCAATGCGCATCGGATGCCCAAAGCGGGCTCACTCGACTTGGCACTCAGGCCCGTCTGGTCGCAGGAGCGCATGGCCGACCCAGTGACTCTGTCAGGCGACGGGCAGACGTACGAGCGGGCGGCCATCGAGGCCTGGCTGCAGCGCGGTGCCACCTCGCCGATGCTGGGCACGACCCTGGCCGGCCCGGACGCCTGCCGCCTGACGCCCAACCTGCTGGTCAGGGGCATTGCGAGCTCACTGTCGCGTGGCTGACTGCACTGCTGCTCAAGTGAGCCATGCTGCTGAAGTGCATGGCTTCTGGTGGATCTGGCCTGGCCTAGCCTGTGAGAGTCCTTTGCATTGAATGTGAAGTAGGGAACCGCTCGAAAGGGAGCGTGTCGTAAGGTGCGCGTGCCGTGGCCATGGCGCACCGCTCGCCGAGCGCCACGGTTTCTAGGTCTGGTACGGAAGTTGAAAGGCAGTGTACGCTCCACACAGCGTCAACATCCAATCGCTCCGGCATCCTGAGAGTCCCGGTGAGCGCTCCTGGTCCCATCAGTGCGCGGTCGCCAACTCCTTCATCTTACAAACGAAGGCTGCCTCCCATGCACGTTTATTCGGACTCGCTTTCGCGCAACTCGCAGTGGGCTTGGACTGTCCTTCGTAAAGCACAATGCCTGTCGGAACGATCGTTTGTGCCGCGGCGAGTGCCAACGGGCCGCCTCGATATGCCCGATCCGGTCCTCACGCCTCGCGCGGAGAGATCCTCTCGTTGACACCTGCTGCCGTCACACTCAGCCTGCTTCCCGGGGCGCCCAAGATGCCCGACTGGCCAGCAAGGGGGCTCCAAGTACCCCCGGCATGCTGATCCGCTGGTGCTTGCTAGTGCTTGCAGGTCGCTCGAGCCTTATTCCAACAGCCACCAGCAGTCATGGCGCGCGTCGCGACTTGCGTCGCGGTTCTGATGCTGTGCGCCGTCTCGGCCGCGGCCGCCCGCGAGCTGCTGGCGCCCGTGCCGGCGCCCGCGCCCTCCGGTGCTACGTACTCGGTTCCTAACTGGGTAAGCGACTGTAGAGGACTCCCATGCCCTTGTTCCCAAGTTTGCCGGGCGTCCTGGGCTTGCAGACCTGAGCCCCTTTGATGGATTCTCACGCAGTATGATGGCGCGAGCATTGCGAACGCAACTCTGCCTGTCGGCGGCACGCTGGTGATCAACTGGAACGGCCGGTGAGCGTCTGCCTCCGAGGTCGACCCGTGACAGGGCCCCACCAGTCCATGTCTTTGCACCTCGCCCTGCCCTGCTCACTGAAGTGTTGCAGCTTGCTCTTCCTCTCAGCCCGCCAGAAAGCACTGGCTGGGCTGCATGCATCAGCCCCGCATCTGTACACTGGACTGTTCTCCTGCCCTCCCCTGGCCTTGCTTTTTCACGGTGTGAGCAGCCCCGACAGCGCGTCAGCTCTGCCTTCAGTGTCTGGCAGCACAGCCAGTCTGAGACCAACGCCCTGAGATCGCCGCTTTGCACGGCCGCAGGCACGGCGTGTACGAGACCAGCTCCTACGCCTGCCCCGACAGCTACCCGACCCCCAACCCCAACGGCCTGGGCCTGGTTGCCGGCCCCGCCCAGGGCGGTAGCTTCAAGCAGACATTCACCAAGGCCGGCACATACTACTTTGTGTGTCAGGTGGACGCCTGCTACTTCCCTGCTGCTGCTGCTGCGGACAGGATGGCGCAGCCTCGCTGAGCGGCGCTGCTTCGCCTGCAGGTGGGCGACCACTGCAGCGAGGGGCAGCTGATCGCTGTCAAGGTCGGCTGAGCCGAGCTGTAGTAGCTAGCCTTATAACGTGATAGCCGTGCTCTGCACCTCTCAAGCAGGACGAAGTAAGAATGGATTTTGCTCGCTCTGTGTGGCTCCCTGCGCGGGCCTACCCAAAATTGTCACACCGACGCCTCCCTCTGCCGCTGGTAGAGAATCGGCCCAAATAAATTGACTTTGTAAATGCTCTCTTCTCTGCCCTCACCCGTAGAACGCAAAGCCCAGTAAAGCAGAGCGCAGTTCCGCTCCAGCGCCGGCGAGCGGCTGCGGCTGCCGGGCCAGCAGTGGCCAACTCACAGTGCTGCGGCGGTGGAGCACTTGTTCCCCCCGCGTTGCTGCCATCAGGAGGGCCCTTGGAGTGGCGCAGTCAGCGCCTGCTGCTGCAGTTGTCGCCAGGCGCCACTTTGACCACGCCTGGCTGATGCGTGCCCTCAGGTTGTGCAATCTCCTTGTGCACCGCTTGGCATCCCATTCTGCCAGCTGCGTGCTGGTTAAAGCCCCACCTTTCTGGTGCTTTCCTGGCTGTGGACGCGCCCTTGCGGACGGACGGGTGTCACCACTGTCAGGCTCCCATTGCGGACTGCTTTCCCAACCTTAATCCGTTCCTCGCCGGCCGAATGCTTGCTTGAAGCCCCTGCACCTGTACCTCCCGGGGTGCAGCCATCCGCACGGTTTATGCATGGTTTGCTCGCGCCGCTGGCCGGCAGGCGCCCAGCCTGCTCTGCCGCTCTGCCTCACCCTGGCGTTTCAGTCTTCCTGAGCGCTTACCGCTCCACGCCTCGCTCCAGTGACCGCCGCGGGAACCCCGCCAATGCTTGGAGGAGGAGCAGGATTACACCACCGCCTGCTTGCGTGCATCCAACCCTCCCTCTCACCTAATAACGCTCCGCGCCGTTTGTTGCTTCTCGTGGCCAGGGACTCCGCGTCCCGCCCTCGCCGCACTTTCGAAGGCGTGTGTCCGTCATGACGGACGGAGGGAGGTCGCCGGACGGCCTGATGGACAGCATCTACTCCGAGCTGGAGAGCACATTCGATTTCGCGTTGGAGCGGCTGGGCCCGCCGGACTTTGCCACCGGCGCAGCCGGCCCTGCAGATGCCGGCGGCGATCGGCCGGCCAGCTGCGAGCAGGCCGGGTGCTCGAGTGCTGCCCGGGCTGGAGCAGATGTTTCGATGGCGAGCCCCCATGCCGCTCTGGGCAAGTGTTCCAGGCAGACACCCTGGTGGGGCTGATCGACGCACGATTCCTGCGACAGGAGCCCGCAGAGCCTTCTGGCAGACGAGGGGCGCATCAAGCCTACTGCTCGGGTATGCGTCGTCCCGCCTGAGCGGGACCTTCCTCTTTGGCCGAGCGGCACTGAAGCTGCAGCCGGGCGCAGGCACGTGCGTCGACTGGGCCCAGGTGCAGCAGCTGCCTTGCGTCCAGTCTACTTTGGGGCCTGTCTACATTGGCAGGGAGGATCCCGCCACCCTCACAGAGCAGCAGAAGGCCAACCGCAAGCTGGTCAAGGGAGCCTTCGGGCTGCTCTGCAAGGCACGGCCTTTTCGCGCCTTCCATAACGCTCCTCTGCAACCAAGCCGAAAAGGCGCCGAACGCCGCTGCGGCCGCAGATGCTGGCGGAGGACGCCAGGCGGAGGGACGGCGGCTGCGGTCCTGCCGAAACCACCACGGCTCCCCAGCCTGAAGGCGCCCCCCTCTCCAGCTCCTTCTTTCGCCCAGGCGGTGCCAGAAGGCCTGACGCCCAGAGTACTCGCCCAGCAGAGCGGGGCGCCTCCGGGTCGGCAGCTGGCCCTCTGACGACGGCGGTGCTGGAAGCGGCTGGCAGGCCACGCAGCGGCGGCAGCGGCTGGGGGCAGCCTGGCTTCCAGCCGGGCCAGGGGCCAGGGGCGGCCTTCCCTGCGGTGCCACTGGAGGGCCTGGACGACCTGGACATGGACTTCATGCTCGACCTGGACAGCGGCCTGCTGCCGCCGCCGGGCGAGCCGGAGCTGCTGGCCTCCGACCCGCCGCTCGGCAGGCTGCCGGCCGCGGCCGCCGCGTCGCTCCCCGGCTGGGGCGGCCCGCTGCCGCCCGCGCCCGGCCAGGCCGCAGCAGCCCCTCCGGACGGGGCCGCGGGGGCCGAGGCAGCCGCTGATGCGGATGCAGACGGGCGCGCCTCCCCCGTCCTAAAACCATCCCCTCCCATGAATGCATGGGTGTGGCCTGAGCGGCGGTGCGGCCTGTCCGCAGCGGCGGCGGCAAGCCTGGCCGCAAGCCGCGCATCACGGTGGAGATGCTGGAGGAGGGCGGCTACTTCAGCATGACCATGAAGGCGCGCCCTCTGACGCACTTCCACGGCTCTCCTCCCAAGCCTGTCATTCAAAACAAGGACACCGCGAGTTCCTGGGGTTCGAAGCATCGCCTGATGGCGCGGGCGGGGTGTCTTTGCAGCAAGCCGCGCAGCAGCTCAACTGCGGCACGACCACGCTCAAGGCGGTCTGCCGCAAGGCCAACATCCAGCGCTGGCCCGCTCGCAGCCGCAACCGCCTGGAGCGCATCACCGAGCGCGCGCTGCAGGGCGCGAGCCGGGCGCCAGCGCCCGGCGGCAAGGGGCTGCGCGGCCCGAGCTAGCGGCCCGCCCTCAGGCGGCCTTTTCCAGCAGTTGGATGGGCAGCAGCACGTTCTGTTTGTTCGTCTCGACGATGCAGCCGTTCATGAGCATCTCGTCCAGAATGTAGTGCGCCTACAGAAGTGGAAAGAGTGGAGTCGGCGCATGCGACGCCCCGAGCAGAAGAGGCAGGCAGGCTGAGGCAGGGGGCAGCATGCCATCTCCAGGTTGAACATCAGGTCCAGCTCGCACACGTTGCTGAAGTAGCGGTCGAGCGTCTCGACCAGGCAGTGGATGAACTCCAGAATGGCAAGCTCGTTCTGCATCACAGGTGGTGGGTGAGGCAGCCAGCGGTCACAGAGGGGGCATTCAGCGGGGAGGCATGCCAGCGGAAGACGCACCTCCTCGCCGTCAATGCCGACCAGGAAGAAGAGGGACGCGTATCGCCGGTACACGACCTTGTAGTTTCGGTGCTCCACGAAGGAACACTGAACGCACGGCGAGGCACTCAGTACAAGGCAGGGGCCGGCGACCCAGTGCTCCTCCTGGTGGGCTGCTGAAGGCGACCTGCTTCTCGGCGCGTGTCAAGCATTTGCGCACGATCTCGCCCTCCAGGGCTCTCCGCTCCTCCACGCTCATGCTCTGGTCCGTGTACTTGGCCAGCCGCGTCTGCCCCTGCTTGTTCACCAGCAGCACGAAGCGGATGGGCATCCTGCCCCGCCCTCCTGCCGCTGGGGTGGTGGCGACGCCAGATGCTGTGCCTGATCGACGTCTCGTGCTGCAGCAACGTGACTCCCGGGGGCCCGCAGCGGTGATGCCGAAAGTGATGCGGGATGCGGAACGCAAAACACCCGGTGACAGGGAGCAGGGCAGCAAACACTTGCGCAACTGTTGCAGACCGCGATCGCTGTTCTGTCTCTCCCCACTCTACCAGCTTTTTATTGCCTAGCGCCTAGCAGTGCACAACCTGGGAGAGAAGCAAGGCGATCGCTGCTTTGCCACAGCCAGAAGCAGCCCGTGGCTGCGTGCAGCGCCAAGATGTTTGTGTTCAGCTCGCTCGGGTCCGTGCTGGCCAGCTGCGCGGCCAGCTGCGCCTGCACGGCCTGCGGCTTCGCCAGCAAGGAGGTCATGCGTCGCAGCGCGCGCCTGGCCTACTGCTTCCTGTTCACTGCCGCGATGCTGCTGGCCTGGCTGCTGCGCGACTTTGCCAAGCCGGTGATGGAAAAGTTGCCCTGTGCGCTTCCCATTTCGCAAGCACCTCACGGGCGTCACAAGCCGTAAATCGGACCGCCTTGCGTGCCATTGGACCTTTTCTGCCTGCAGAACATGTCGCGCGGCCGGCGGCGAAGCCAGGCTCCCTGAAACAACAATCAGTCGACAGTTGACGCGCCCCCTGAGCAACCTTCGGCGCGCTGCAGGGATCGTGTACCACGGCACGCACAGCAGCGACAGCTGGTACGGCCAACAGGCGGTCTACCGCGTCAGTCTCGGAAACTTTGTGCGCCCAAGCTTGCTCCTCCTTTTGCCAGTCGGCTGCCCGTAGCGCGGCACCGCACTGACACGATGCTCCGCACCGCAGCTCTTCTTCGGCCTGCTGGCGCTGACCATGCTGGGCGTCCGCTTCAAGGGCGACAAGCGGGACCAGTACCTGCAGCACGGCGGCTGGCTGGTCAAGGCGGCCCTCTGGCTGCTCTGCAACCTGCTGCCCTTCTTCCTGCCGGCCGGCCTCGTCAACGCCTACGGTGCGTCTCCAGCTCCGTGGATGCCCCCTCGAAGCAGGCGCCTCTCCCCTGTGCGCCGAACTCGAGGGCCCCCGCGCACGGCGGCAGGCTGGGTCGCGCGCGTCGGCTCGGGCCTCTTCCTGTGCGTCCAGATCCTGATGCTGCTCGATTTCGTGCTGTCGTGGAACGACGCATGGGTGGACGCCGACGACGAGCGGTGCGGCCCTCCCACCACCCACACACGCTCCGTTTGCTGGCCAACTTGTCCGGCACCCCCCAATTAGCAAGCCTGCAGCTGCCGCGGCAGCTGCGCGATGCTTCGCTGACCCCCGAGCTCTCGACCTGCCACACACCACATTGGAGGCTGCCCCCGAAACTGCTCTCTTGTGCTGCCATGCTCACAGCGCCTGTTGGCAGAACGAAACCTGGCTCCAGCGAGCTTGCAACAGTCCGAGAACAGCCAGAGGATCGCCCATAACTTCCAGACTAGGGCCCTTTCTCACCCCAGTCCCCGCACGCAGGTACCTGTGGGGCCTGCTGGGCATCACCGTGGGCGCCTACGCGGCCGCGCTCGGCCTGGCCGCCGTCCTGCTCTACTACTTCAAGCCGGCCGGCGCGGGCGACTGCTCCTTCAACGTTGCCGTTGTCGCGCTCACGCTGCTGCTGGCTGCGGCCGTCACCGGCGTCTCCATGTCCCCCTTTGTGCGCCTCCCGCCCCCCCGCCTCGGCTGGTCATCTGACAATGGAGCCAGCCGCGGCACAGTGGCAGGCTGGCTGCGCAGCAGCGGCCTGTAGCAGATCCAGCAGCTGCTGGGGCTGTGCTGCGCTTTGTACTAACGGGGACCATGGGTTGTGTGGCTCCGCCTCCCATGCACTGGGAACGGTTCCCAACCTGCCGGGTCAGACCAGTGACGCTGAGCCCGTCGCGCCTGCTCACCCGCAGGCGCACAACGGCAGCCTCTTCCCAGCCGCGGTGGTCTCCCTCTACTGCACCTACCTCGCCTACTCGTCGCTGATCAGCGAGCCGCACGATTACAGCTGCAACGGCCTCGGCCGCCGCCTGAACGCGGCCTCCGCCTCGACGCTCGCGGCCGGCATGCTGCTCACGCTGCTCAGCGTCGTCTACTCGGCGCTGCGCGCCGGCAGCAACACCGCGATCTTCGGCTTTGGCGACGCGTCCGGCAGCGAGTCCGGCGAGGCGCTCGAGTCGCTGATCGAGGGCGGCGGCGGCACATCGGCTGGGCTGGACGGGGAGCCGGCGGCGACGGAGAAGCCGACGCCCGCTGCCGCGCCCGGTGAGACTCGCGGCCTTATTTAATTAGCGTTTCGCGCCGAGCGTCCTTCCGGCGTCTCTGCGACGGGGATTTACCGCCGCGCGCGCCGCAGATCGGTCCGCGGCCGGCGGCGCGATGGACGAGTTCGCGCCCGTCACCTACAACTACTCGTTCTTCCACCTCATCTTCGCGCTCGCCTCGTGCTACCTGGCCATGCTGATGACCGGCTGGGGCACCGGTGCCGAGGAGCGCGACCTGATCGACGTCGGGTGGGCGTCCGTCTGGGTCAAGCTGGCGACGCAGTGGGCCACGGGAGCGACCTACTGCTGGATGCTGGTCGCGCCCGCACTGCTGGACGACCGCGCCTTTTGACGCTCGCCTGCCTCCCCAGCTGATTTAGCCTAGGTCTGACGAGCTGCGAGTGTGTGTTCTGATTCGAGCGGCGTGTTCGCGCGCGCGGCACTGTGCGCGAGGTAGGATAGGTGCGGCTGTAACGTGTCCAAAGCAGCCTGCTTCGCTGATTGTGGCACTGCCAGGGTGAGGCCGCAGCGCCCGCCCAGCACAGCAGAGCAGTTCCGGCACTGTAACACTTTGAGCAGAAAGCGACCGCGCCAAGCAGGCCTCTGTTCCTGTGCTCAGCAGCTCCAGACAGTCTCAAGCCCGCCCCCGGCCCAGCAGGCTGTCCCCAGCGAGTGGCAGCAGCCGCGCACTGCTACTGCTGGCGCTTGGGGATCGCGATGGGCCCGCCCGAGACGAGCGCCCTGAACTGCGCCATGCGGTCCTCCTCCTTGGCCGCCGCGTCCCTCGCGCGCGCGTCCGCGAGCTCCGCGCGCTGCGACTGCTTGCGCTGCCGGAACGCCTGCCGCTCGGCCTCCCTGCGCGGGGCAGCAGGCAGCCACAGCTCAGCCAGCCCACGCAAGGGAGGGAGGGTGGCAGCCCTTGACAGCCCACGCCATGCCCTGAATGGGCAGCGGGCAAGCTCCCACTACCATGCTATCAAGTGGGCAGGGGGCTCTTGGGGCACACAGGCAGCAAGCAGGCGGGTGGCAGACGGCTGGCCGATAACTAACGGCGCCTTCCGCACAACAGCAAGCAGCCCGGTTGCCCTCCTTTGCCATTGCGTGCTCGGCATGCCGTTGCAAGAGCGCGGACTGCAGCACGGCTGCAACCGTGCTACCGCCTTCGCAGCCTCTGCGCGCGCACCCGCATCCCTGGACAGAGGGGGGGGGGGGGGGGCACCGGATGGGAGCGTGGCCGTCGATTTCGAATTCCGCCGCCTGCCGCTGCCACTTGGTGTACTGCTCGCCAAAGCGCGCCTTGCCCTCGCCTTTCAGCAGGCCCTGCGGCAGCAGCCGCACATATGCCAGCCTGTCGTTCATCTGCAATCTGGGGCCGTGGCGCTGCAGCTGAGCGAGCCTCACTCTGCTGGGGACCCCCCCCCCCCCCCCCCCCCCTCCCCCCCCCCCCCCCCCCTCCCCTCCCAC